>MDKI01254304.1:0-59145 GCA_005239505.1 Nicotiana paniculata
TAAAGATATGTGATATAACTTGATACAAATTAACAGAGCAGATTAATATTGGAATCGATAATATAAGAATAAATGCAAACCACGCAAATTGAACAGCCTTTGTCCTCGAATTCGATCACCCTTGAACCGAGAAATGCCTCAGTTGATGTTTGAACAGATAAACAAGATGATTAAAGCTAGAAATAACAATATATTGCTTTGTGTTGCATATGCTGATGTGTGTTACAATTTAGAAATGATCAAACCCTCTATATATAGTAGGAAGGTCTTACTCTGGACACAATTCTATACAAAGTAAAATATCTCATGATTTGCTAATTAATCGGCCTATCCTTGATATGTGCCGAGATTTCCGCCGTGATCTACAACCGATCGCGGATATTTCGGCCTTATGTTATTCGTCACCGTAAGTTTGGTCATGTAGGCCGAGTTGTTCTACGACCCTCGATCGAATGATGTTGTCTGAACTACCTGGATCAATTAGCACATGTTTAACTCGAGTTTTATTCATGAGTATGATTCCTTCTACATCCTCGTCGCTGAAAGATAAGGTTCCTTCTGGTATATAGTCTTGAGTCTGTTTCTCCGTCGTGATTAATACTTTGGTGCATTTTAACATCGGACCTTGGGGAACATCGACCCCTATGATGATCATATGAATGACGTGTTGAGGTTCTTCTTTCTCATTTTGTTTGTTGGAATCCTTGTTCCTGAAGTGATTCTTGGCTCGGTCACTCAGAAACTCCCGAAGGTGCCCGTCGTTGAATGACTAGGATATTTGCACATTTGGTTAGGATTTATTTGGGCTGGATCAATTTGTAAAGGTCGAGGGATTTTGGTATCTTTGATGCGTCTGATAGCCGATACGATGGCGGTTGAGTCAACATTAAAGTTGCATTCTGATAATCGTGGTGCTTCTTTAGGTCTGATAGGCCTGTCGAAGCCGTTCTTGCTCATGAGCCCTCGAGATCTCTAGCCTCGATCACTCCTCATTTCATTTCGTACAGGATTTCTCCCAGATCCGCTGCTCCTACGATTTTCATTATACGGCTGGTACCGATCCCTGTTCAACCTCGGTTCTCAGTCAATGTCCCTCTTGATTCTATCAACGGATCTGATACGATAAATAGACCCGGAAGGAGACCTAAGTTTATCGTCTTCAACCCTGATCTTCAATTAATACCGATTGTGCACATCGGCCCAGGTAACAGCCGGGTATTCTATCAAATTCTGCTTCAACTATTGTGAAGCCATTGAGCTTCGAGTATTGAGTCCTTGGGTGAAAGCTTGAACAGCCCAATCATCAGCAACCAGTGGTATATCCATTTGTTCCATTTGGAATCGAGACACGAATTCTCTGAGCATTTCGTTGTCCTTCTGCCTTACCTTAAAAGTTCCGACTTCTAAGTTTCAACAATGATGGCCCCAGCGTGTGCCTTTACAAAAGAATCTGCAAGCATAGCAAATGAATCCGTAGAATTAGGTGGTAAATTGTGGTGCCATATCATAGCTCCCTTCGGCAGGGTCTCCCCGAATTTCTTTAGCAGGACATATTCGACCTCATCATCCTCTAGATCATTCCCTTTGATATCACTTGTGTAAGAGGAGACATGCTCATTTGGATCGGTCGTTCCATTGTATTTAGGAATCTCGGTCATGCGGAACTTATTGGGAATCGGCTATGGATTTGTGCTAGTGGGGAAAGGTTTTTGCACAAACTTTTTGTAATCCAGACCCTTCAATATTGGTGGTGCCCCCGGGATTAGATCGACCATGTGGTTGTAAGTTTCCACTTTCTTGTCTTTTGCCTTGGTCTTCTTTTCCCCCGACTCAACTCGTTTTGTCAGTTCTTCGAGCATCTTCATGATTGCAGGATCCCCCAATTCTTTCTCGTTCGATTTCCTCGAAACTGATTTGACCCTTGGACAAATTCCTGGGACGGCTCGGGCTCGATCCTGGTCGGTGGATGATTCTGGTTTTGGAGCTGGGCTATCGATACATGGTGAGCCTGCAACATTTCGAATATCACCCGCAGGCTGATCCCGCCCTCTTCGCCACCATGTGTGCTTTGAGTGGCTGATGGAACATCCTTACGGACGCTGCTCTCGGGATCGACAGCCAAAGTTGCGTTGATGGCTACGTGTGAGCTGACGTCGATTGGATCTACAGCCGGAACTCCATCGAGGCCAACTGGAGGTACGTCATTCCCTGGTGCTATGTTATCATTTTTCGTCGTGATGACCGAAATCATTAACAACGTGTAGGGGTACTGACTGAGAGTTCGACATTTTGATCCTGGAATTAAAGATACTCCAAAGAGCAAGTGTAAAATAGTGTGTATTGTAAAAGTTTGTACCAAATAATCACTATTATCCTTAGCTCCACAATGGGCGCCAAACTGTTTTCCCTAAAAATCATATAACAGTTGAATTTATACGCGGTTTTAAAGATATGTGATATAACTTGATACAAATTAAGAGAGCAGATTAATATTGGAATCGACAATAAAAGAATAAATGCAAACCACGCAAATTGAACAGCCTTTGTCCTCGAGTTCGATCACCCTTGAATCAAGAAATGCCTCAATCGATGTATGAACAGATAAACACGATGATTAAAGCTAGAAATGACAGTATATTACTTTGTGATGTGTATGCTAATGTGTGTTACAATTTACAAATGATCAAACCCTTTTTATATAGTTGGAAAATCTTACTCTGGATACAATTCTATACCAAGTAAAAGATCTCATGATTTGCTAATTAATCGGCTTATCCTTGATACGTGCCGAGATTTTCATTGTGATCTACAACTGATTGCGGATATTTCGGCCTTTTATTATTCGTCACCGTAAACTTCCTTCGATCTCGTCTGATCTCAATTTTGTTCGGTCTCGGGATCTCGAGCTTAACAATATAACTTCGCACCTCGGTTCGATATAATTCAAAACCGAACTTTAACCTACCATATTTCAGTCTCGATTAGTCATACAAGAGCCGAACCCGGTTTTGACCGTATACACTTTTCTTCTCTTTTTCTTAAAAAAAAATGTATTTTACCTGGCTACCTCTGTCTTTTCTCAGTTATGTTCTTTTTCTAATTAATTAAGAAGATGTTTGTACGAGTTGAAGTCAGATTCTTAATCTTTCTTTCTCGAAATACTGGTGGTACCTAAATATTATACTTGCCCGACAAAGAAATAAATCTGTATAAATGAATATTGACCAGATGTCCAGATCCCCAACAAGAGTCTTTTACATCATAAATTTATAAACACCCACTTGTATCATCGCATTATCCTGACTTTAGTTTTTGTTTTCTTCATCTATTTTTGTTTTGCTTAAGTGAACGAGGACAGGTAAAAAGATTGCTGCATCCTGACAACTTAATTAACTGACCTATATAACTGACAGTGGGGGAAAAAATTACCTAATTATACAATGAGAATATTATGACAAAGGGGTATCATTTGGCACCGATAAACCGCACCAAACTGATAATCCGGGTCAAATCGGAAAAAAAAAATCTGATATGCTTTGGTTTAATTTGGTTAGGTATTGAAAAATAAAATCCGATCATAATTTGTTTGGTTTGGTTTTAACTAAAAGAAAATCAAACCGAAACCAAACCAACCCGATAGTACATTTATATAATTTTTTAAAATATTTTATACACATAAATGTTTATTGTAATGTAATTTATAAATATTTCTTAAAATTTTTAACATTTTTATCTTTTAACGTATTATTTCAAATTTAGACTTAACATTCTTGAATGGTATATAAATTCTTAGCCCATAAATGTAGTAACTCAAACAAAGTTCAAATCAATAATGCTAACAAAAGAAATTCAATTCAATACTAGTAATTGGACAATTATTTTAATTTTACATTGGTTATAATGAAAATGCATAACTTAGTTTATTTTTTTCTTTAATGCTTAATTATGTAATTAACATTAGTACTTATTAGCTATATTTATTTTAGCATGACCTATATAGTATATTTAAATTATGTTAATTTTTATTATGGTTTATTAATTAGCAATATTTGTTTTATGTAATTATATTATTTTCTTTGTTATTGAATATTTTAGTATAATGCTATGACTTATCTCATATTATTGTGTTAGTTTCTTGAAAAACATATTTTATAGTTGTATTTTACTAGGACTCAAGAAATATTTAGAGCACAAGTTACATATTTTATGCTATGAAAGACTTTACTGGAAAAAAATTCAAAAAATCCGAGAAAAATCGAGATTGAAAAACTCGAATTTGTTGGTTTGATTTGATTTATAAATTTAAAAACCCGAAACTATTAATTTAGTTTGACAATTGAAAAATTCGATCCAACCTGACCTATGTACACCTCTAATTGACTTTAATAGTCAACCGGACAATTATTTGACCACAATAATTAAAGATTTCCACGGTAGTTGCGCTTATTAAATTAGGACACAAATACTTACTATGAATATGGAGTGAGAGTTGAAAATTAATGTTATCCTAGGGTTAATTGAGTGTTTTAAATTGATTTCGTATTTATTGTTGTTTAGTAATTGTAAGAACAAAATTTGGGGTCATAAGTTCATGTTGTTGTGTGCTTCCTTTAAGAATATTCGAGAAAAAATAAGGGTATCGAGAAAATTGAAAATGATTCGAAAGGAAATCGCTTATAGAGTTTAAATATGTTTAATTTTTTTAAAATATATATTATTAGTGTAAGAACTAAGGGGTCGTTTGGTTGGAAAGAGTTATCCCAGGATTAATTATTCCGAGGTTAGTTATTCCATCTTTTCATGAGGATGAAAAAACACTTCAATCCCAAAATAACTAATTCGAAATTAATTATACCATAATTTTCTACCAACCAAACATAAAATAAATTCTTCTTAAATTTTATTCCAGAATTAATTATTCCTTATCTTTCATACCAAATGAGCCCTAAGTCGTCTATGCCTTTTATTTATGTGGGAGTATGCTTTTTAATTACATTGGGGAATTAGAAAGGAAAAAATGAAAGAGAAATATTGAGAATCATCGATTTATTTCGTGAGAAACTCTTGCAACTTGCAAGTCCAGTAGATTGTAAGCCTTGGTAGTATATGCTTTTTAATACAGATCAATAAAATAATCTTGATAAAGTGGGTTGTTACAGATTTTAATATTGCCACCGACAAAACATAAACACACTATGGTCCTTTTAAATGAGTAAGTAAAATTAAATTAGAGATACCTAATCCTCATAATGGGCCTACAGGTTCCAGGAACTATGGCTGGTGTCACGTTGAATGTTGTTGATCCATGCAGAGGGAACATGACCATGCTCAAATTGCACGTGTTGTGCCAAATCTTCCCCATAAAACAATCCATCTCTCTCTGTTTTTTTGTTTGAATTCGCATCATTTGTTTGCACTTAATGGAGATCTGAATCTTAATTATTTAAAATTTAGATATTAAGTGTATTAATTTGTAAAAATCTTAATTATTTAGATCTTAATCGTTAAGTGTATTTATTTATTTTTACTTCACAACCACTTAATAGGTCTTATAGATCTGTATCATTAAAATTTATAACAGAGACTTAATTTCATTAAGTTGCAAACATCCATATTTATTATTAGCGTCACCGCCTACCATTATCAACTACCACCATACCACTCACCACCACCATACTCAATCACCACCAACATCATCATCAATCATAGCCGTCACAATTGTCGACTACCACCACCCACCATCCCCACCACTCTCACCATCATCATTCTCAATGGCAACCAACACTCATCCACCTCAACTACCACAACTTACCACCACATCGCCATCAACAACCATAGCTGGCAGTGCCCATCATTATAAACTACTACCACCCACCACCATATTCCTCAATCACAACTACCACCACCATCATCCACCATTATTAATTATCACCACCCACCACCACCATCCTCAATCATAATAGCTACCACTGCCAATCACCACTAGATACTACCCTAAACTACAATCATCAACCAAATGTACCACCAACCACCACTTTTAGTCAGCATTTACAAGCACTACCAATAGCCATCACCACCAGCAACTATCATATTTTAAAAACCTATATATTTTAGTGATAGAATATTAGATTAATTAATATTTTATTTGAATTTATGTTTATTAATTTTCAAATAAACGTAAATTTTATACATTCGGATGTTAAAAATCAAACAGTCTTAATCATTTAGTATTCAGATCTTAATATACATCTTGATATTCAGATTCAGATGTCTTAATCTTAATACACATCTTGATATTCAAACGTGTATTCAGATTCAGACGTCTTAATCTTAAAAAAAAAATGAGGCCTAAGACTCATTAAAGAAGGAAATATTTTCTATAAAAAAATCAATTTCAAAACTCGAACTTGAGACTTTTGATTAAGAGTCGAAGGATCGTATCCATTTCACCACATGGTAGAGAGAGGGCAGCGACGCTAAAATTTGAAGATTATGAGTTCAGGGTTTTAGCCTTTCAAGTTACTGGATTCTAAATTAATGATTTGTATATTTTTAATGAATTTTTTTAAACAAATACAAGGTACAAAATCAAAGTTACTGGTTCACCGAACCCGTAACGGGCATGCTAGCTTCACCCTTGGGAGAGGGGTCAGCTGCATAACTCAATATAAACTTGCACATGTCTTCAAGAAATAGTTAAATATTAATATAGGTCTCGTACCCATCTATGAGCAATAATAAATTTATATTGATGTACCAGTGCCCCGTGACCATCAAATCCTGGGTCAGTCTCTGCCCTTGATAGTATCGCAACTCTCTTTATTTTTAATTTTGTTCCACTTGATGCACCATTAGTCGTGTTTTTCACTAAATGCAACTGAAAATTTTAATTTTATCTTGTTTAATATAGGAGAAAAAGATGAACTTACTTTTGATTAGATGGATTATTTAGAGGCTGAGTTTTTTTTCCTCAAAGGTGGTAAAATTAGGCATGAATCTCACCTATATATACCAAAAATAATAATTACACGGAGGAGGGCATAAACCTCTGCCTCATAAACATAATGTAGATTGGTATGCGCCAACCTAGTGTAGATATGCTCAAAAGAGATCAATCTGGGAATGGAACACTCTTCCTTATAGTTTGATAATAAGCGTAAATAGGTACATATGACCCCACCTATTAATCTATTATGCAATAGCATCATTGATAGTGAAGTGATTTCTTCTTGGACTAAATCTGAAATTTGGAAGGCCATCTTGGTCTAACTTCAAAGTAGCTCTAACCTTATTTGGAAGAGAAACAACTTATGTGAAGATAGCTTGCGTCATGGTGTTCTCACCCATATTTGCTAGCTGATCAGCAATGAGATTTCCTTCTCGGAAAATATGAACAAAGGTAAACTCTCTAGTTTTTGCTATATCCCAGATTTGTTCAACTAAATGAAAGACTTGTCATGATGGTTTCATCTTCTTGTTGGTCATATTGACAATCACCAATGAGTCTGATTCCACTATCACTTTTAAATGACCACTAGATCAACATAAATTGATCCTTGTAAGACTGCCTTAGCTTCAACTATGCTATTACTACCCAGGCCATAGAAGTCAGCAAATGCAACCTGTGATAACCCGATAGGTCGTCTTATGTTTTAGAACCAAATGCTCCATGAAGCCTTAAATAACTCACTTTAATATCCTTGATTTGTGTGTGCAGTCCGGGCGTCTTTTCCGGAAAGTTTTTATGTTAAAAATTGAGAAAATATGAAACTTTTGCCTTAAAGTTCATTTGAGTTGACTTCGATCGATATTTTGAGCAAACAGACCTGGATTCATGTCTTTTCGGTCCCGAAGGGTTCGCGTCGTGATTTGGGACTTGGGCGTATTCCCATAATCGAACTCAAAAGTACTCAGCCCGAGTTATCGCACTTTGTAGAAATTTTAAAGTTAAAGGCTTATTGATATTGAAATATTTGACCAAGGTTTGACTTTTTGGATATCGGGTCCGTATTTTGGTTCGGAATTCGATATAGGTCCAATACCATATTTATGACTTGTCTGCCAAATTTGGTGAGAAACGGAGTTGGTTTGACGTGATTCGGACGTTTGGTTGTGAAAATAGAAGTTTTAAAGTTTTCTTGAAAATTTCATTTGATTTGGTGTTCAATTCGTAGTTCTAGGAGTTATTTTGGCGATTTGATCACGCGAGCAAGTTCATATGATATTTTTAGACTTGTGTGCATAGTTAGTTTAGAGCCCCGATGGCTCGGGTGATCTTCGGATATGCTACAGAGTGAAATTGGACTTAGAAAATGTTACTGGTGTTTCAGTTCTGGTGCAAGCCTCTGATCTCACATTTTCGAGATCAGGCATCGTATTTCTGACCTCTAATGGGTTCGCATTTGCGAGCTACTCATCACATTTGCGAAGAGTAGCTGGGCCACCATATACTCGCATTTGCGAGGCTAGAGTTCGTATTTGCGAACTTATCCTTTCCGCTTTTGCGAAGGTAGAGTCGCATTTGCGACTCAGTACTGTTTCGAGAATCTTTGCATTTGCGAAGGGAAAACCGCATTTGCGAGGGTTGCAGGGTTCACATTTGCGGTTGTTTTATCGCATTTGCGATCACTGGGATTTGTGAAGGAGTTTGCAGTTGCGGCCTCTTTCTCGCAATTGCATTGCGATGCTCGCAATTGCGAACATGATATTGCATTTGCGACATCTGCAGCTGGGTAAAACTTGACTTAGACGGGATTTTTTCTTATTCTTCAAATTTTCAAAACAAGAAATCCTAGAGGCGATTTTTCAAAGAACCTTTCTTCCCCAAATCATTGGTAAGTGATTCTAAACTAGTTTCCTTCAATCTTTCACTACATTTCCTAAGACTTCAACCTAAAATCTTGTGTTTTCATGATGGAAATTGGGGGTTTTACGTAAAATTAGGAACTTTTGTAAATTGGAGATTTAGACCTCAAATTGAGGTCGAGTTCCAAAACAAATTACATAATCGGGATTGGGGTGAATGTGTACTCATGAGTAGTTTTTAAGGCTTAATTTGAATCGTTTGATTGCTAAATTGCTAGATTTTATTGGTTTGGAGGCTTGTTTGAAAGGCAAAGCTGTGATTGAGCTTTGAGTGGACCTTTTGGAGCGAGGTAGATGTCATGGTTAACCTTGACTGAAGGGATTAAGACTTATTTTCCTAATTGCTACATGTTTAGATATTGGGTACAACGTATATGTGAGGTGACGAGTACTTATGCGTTGTTGTCGGGTTAAAGCATGCGGGTGAGACTTATTCCTTGTAGTTTATTGCTTACTTTGATCTGTTATTCATGCTTAGAGTAGTGACTTGCTAAATTGATAGTTCTTATCGTATTTGCGAGCTTTTGTGATAATTGAGTATTGATTCCAGAATTGAGATTGGTATTTTGGATCCATTGTTGAAGTAAAGCTTGTTGTTGTTGATTCTATCTCCCTATTTATTTTGTTCATTGTTATGTGGTAAGAAAAAGTGTTAATGCACGAAGGATAATGCCGTGCCATATTGTGAGTGTTAATGCACGAAGGGTGATGTCGTACCATATTGGGAGTGTTAATGCACGAAGGGTGATGCCGTGCTATATTATAAGAGTTAATGCACGAAGGGTGATGCCATGAAGTATCATTGTTTCATTGTGAGGTTGAGAGTAAAAACACGCAGGATGATGTCGTGCAGTTTCCTTTATTACGCTACTTATTTTCACTAGTTAAAGGCATATTAACTGTTCTGGTTATCATTTTTTATGTATCTCTTATATCTTATTTTCCCCTTAGCTGATCGTGAGGTTAGCAGCTGGACTTGCCTGTCGGAGACCCAAGGTATATATGCTGGCGTCCGCAGACCCTGGAGTCCCTTCCTAGTTTCCTTTATGTTACTGTTTCCTTTCTTGCAGAACAATTGTATTTTCTTTCAGACTCTATTTGTAGTAAATCTTAGAAGCTCGTGAGTTGTGACTCCAGATCCTAAATGTATTAGATATTATGGGTCTTACGTCATTCCGCAAATAAGTTTTAGCTTCTGTTTAACTTAATTGTTCTTGTTATTGAAATTAACTAAAATTAGCATTAAGAATTCTCTAACGTTGACTTGCCTAGCAAATAAAATAATAAGCGTCATTACAGTTCCAAAGGTGAGAATTCCGATTCGTCACACAATCACCAGATTAGCAAGGTGATCTCTAAGGACACCACCCTTGGAGGCCGAGTTAATTTACCAAAATGTGGGGTAAATAGGTAGATTCAAAATTTGTTGTTATTTATTATCCCACTGACATTTTGCATTTTCAATGAAGAAAATATTTTAGTATTATAGGATAACCCATGCTATCTAATTTCTGATACGATGGCAGCAGACGGTACGAGAGCAAAGTTTAAATCTCTATGACAAGTCCAAGCTGTAATTATTAGAAATTCGCAGTTCCAATCCAAGAAAAAAAGAAACAAATTACTCTACTAATAGTTTAATCTTGATAGGGTATTAAGACAATTTGCAAAACTGGCCTGAAGGCAATAAGTTTATCTTGTGGAGAAGGCTCTGTCAAAATTTCCTCAAACTCTAATCCGGGAAAAAATTACTCCATAGAGCATAATTGACAAAAATGGTAACATATTTACGACAACACTTATAAATATGTTGTTGAAATATTCAACAACATATTATATTTTAATTATCTAGGTATTATTTTTAATTAACAGTTTACATTTTAAAAATAAACCACCAAATGGTTTAGATCTGAAAGAATAACCAAATGATTGCTGGGTTTTTATCTAATTAGATAAGAGGTAATCGGAGGGAAACGAAAAAATGAAGTTTGTCTCTCGTTAGAAAATGGAAAGAAAATTTTTGTGCTTATATAGAAAAATACATCTTTTAGTATTTAAAGAGTTAAGATGAAGTGCTCCCTCGCTGTCGTCATCACTCGGCTTCGGATTGATAATTTTTTGGACCAATTTTTTTCGCCAATTTTTTATTTAAAATTCACGGTTCCCAATGCTCTCCCCTCTCTCTTCTGCATTTCTGCATTGTTTTCCGACAAGCAAAACGTAAGCATCAGTGTGGTTTACTGTCGCTTGTTGAGTTCGATAAAGTTCTGTAATTTCTATTGCCGGTATTATAGAATAGTTATTCTGTTTTATCCTGGAAACAATTAATCCAACTGCTTTAGACAGTAGTGAGAGGATTAAATTCTTTAGGAAACATAATATTTTATTGGGCTCGAAACTTTATTTATTCTATTTCTACTTCTTCTGTTTGTTTTAACTTTTGTAGAAATTATTTACCAACACAGGTTTGTAACAATGTTTAGATATTGTTTATATAGGTATGTCTTATCATTAGGCAATAATAATATTGGACAACCAATTCTAATAGTATTGCCTCAATTTCGATTTTGATTTTTGGTAGGGAGAGGCTTGGGAGGCCGGGTTTGGGGGGGGGGGGGGGGGGTTGTATTTTATTAAAGCATTCAATTTGCGGCTAAGGTCTACGAAGAGGAAGAGAATTTTGTCTTTACGCACGTTACCTATACTCATATGGGCGAAGCTATTTGTAAAGAATGATGGTCAACTAACCACTATTAAAAATTACACTGCATATATAAGTAAAGTATTATATTTTAAAGATATATAATATATATTGAACACTTTTTCTCGGCGAATTTTTTCCACTTATTTCAAGTTTGAACACCTTTTAGTAAATTTCTGGCTTCGCCACTGTACTTTCTACTACAAACAAAGAAGCAGGGACGACCCGATAAGTTTTGTAGCCTAAAATCAAATTTTATAAAGGGCCTTAACTTTTTTTATTAAAAAGTTAATTTATTTATTTGAAGTCTAATTTTCTAGTGTTTTTTAGATATAAAGTTATTAATAATTTTCTTATAATCAATAACTCCTAATAAGTCTTTCTTAATTAACAATATAACTAATCCATTTAACCTTTCTTGAGACATGGATGATCTTAGGTAAGATTTTATCAATTTTAATTTTGAAAATTTCTTTCCGGTGAAGTGACGCTAACAAGAGTTATTAACATTATTCCATAAAAAATATAGGCATCGAAAAAAGAATCAAATCTTTTTATTTGACCGAGTATATAAATTGAACTGTAATCTTCTAATTGTACTATTTTTTCTTAATACTTTTAATTCTGAAAATAAATATAAACCATCAATATCGAATTGATTATTATGCTTTAAGGAACATTCAAGATTTAGGCAATATTTTCTCAAATTTTCATCATCTAGTGATCTTAATTTATACCGTTAAATAGAAAATTAAAAATATTTTTATATGCTTCGAATTGTTGATATATATTTTGAAGTGAAAAAAATAACCTTTTCTACTATGTATAATCACCTCCAAAGGACTCTTTGAAAGATCTTGAGACTTTATTATCAACATTCTTATCAGATTGTTACTTTCTATATATCATATGTTTCTTACGAAATTCGGATTCGATTCATTTCAAGTTCAATTTTCGTGGCAGAAATCATAACAACTACAAATCCTTCTTTTCTATACTTGTTAAAGAAAGAAATCAAACTTTTTCACTTCACATAATATTATTTTAAACTTATACATTACTTATTAGGTATAACAAAAAATGAGGCTTTCATAAATAAAAGACCTAAAACAATTGCTTTACTTGCTTTATAGAAGGGTCGTCGCCGCACAAAAGAGAAAAGAAAAGATTTTGCTATGAAATTTTCTACCTTTTATCTTCATTAATTATCATGCACTGTTTGTGACTTCTTTTTATTTTTCTCTCTTTCTCAATATCGACGAGAGGCGAGAGGCGAGAGGCACATACCAGCTGTATTCTCCAATTCTCCATCAAATCACGAACATATCGAGAGTCACAACGTTCATCCGTCGTGTAATAATACTATCACATAGTCCATTTCTTTTTCATTTTTTCTCTCTTAGTGTTTTCATTAATTCTTCTATTCATGTACTTTCCTTAATTGTCTGAAAAAATACAAACTATACATTACGCATGGATTCAAATCCAATGGGTTTCATGTACCTATTTTGACGAGTACCACTTTGGGTGTGTTTGGTACGAAGGAAAACATCGAAAATGTTTTTAGTTTTTTCTTGTTTGGTTGGTGAATGAAATTTTTTTTTTGGAAAATGTTTTCTAGTGTTTGGTTAGAGGGTAGAAAATATTTTTTAGGAAAATAAGTTTTTATGCCCCTTTCCCCAAGTCCCTATGTTTCTTGTGCTCTTTCACCCCCCCCCCCCCCCCCCCCCCCAATAAATACCCAACATTTTCATTTCTTTATTTTCTTCAAAAATTTAATTTTTCTAAAATTTCACACAAACCCAAACGAACTAATGTGTTGCTTTTTTTTAACGCAAATACAACATTGAAATTTGTTGTCCATAACTAAAAAAAATATTCTTTTGTTGGTTGAAAAAGAAAATACTATTTTCTGCAACATGAAATATAAAGCATTCATTTTGTTGAAATAAAAAAAAATAATTTTTCTACATTATGAAAGAAAATACTTTTTCCACATCATAAAAAGAAAGTACTTTGTTTGTTCGAATGGCAATTTTTTTTTTTAATATATCGTGAAAAGAAAATACTAATTTGTTGAAATAAAAAAAATTACTTTATCTATAACACGAAAAGAAAGTATTATTAATAATATTTTCATTTAGGGTTGAGGGTAGGGGTGGGACGAGGGTGGGTTGAGGTTGTGGTGTGGGGGTGAGTTGGTATGGATGAAGAATGTGGGAAAAGAGTTTTGGAAAATATTTTTCCTTCTCTTGATACGGAAAATATTTTCTTCCAATTGGAGAAAAATGAATTTCACGAGGAAAATATTTTTCAAAACATTTAACCCATCCAAACATGGAAAAATTAAAAAATATTTTGCGGGAAACGTTTTCCTTCGTACCAAACACACACTTTGTCTTATATAGTTTTCAAATTTGGATTAGATTTATTTAATAAGTCTTCTAACTATACGTAAAGGAATATATTCTGAAAAACAAATCCAAAATTTGGTAAGAAACATTGCATCTTAACCATGGACGGGGGTTGTTGGTACTATGAATAAGCAAAAATAATCTTGGATATAAAATTTAATTTCGTTTTTTATTTTATTAGCTGAATAAAGCAACAAACAAAATTTTGATGCACTTAATTGCATAAAATGATAATACAAAACAGTCATTACAAACGCATTTGATAACATGAGGGAAAAGATCGTCGCAATCTAAAATTAATTAAAAAAAGAAAACTAATCCGCATCACTTTTTACATAGAAATTTGTTTAATCAGATTATTGATGTATTTATACTGTGTTCAACTGTCATGTTGTATTGTTATTCATCGACATTTTTAGTAGTTTTAACATATATAGTTAAATTCAAAATAAATGTTTGACTTAAATACTTATTGAGATTTAGAATTTCAAACCAGGTTTCCTTTTTTATTTTTTATTTTACAGGAATCTCAATCATTTTTTCACCAAAGTTGGAGACTTAAATTATTACTAATTTTGCAACCTTAAACTAAGTTATAATTTATTTATGGGGAATGTCATTCATATGTTTACCAAACTTAGAGATTACTTTTCTAAAATATATATGGGTAAAATACTTATTAGATTATTTTAATCTAGACCTTGAAAAATATGAAAACAAGATAAGTATTCCTCACTAGGAATTAAGGAAATGGAGAAAAAACTTTAATAGAGAGGAAGCAGATCCAAATTTTAAGAGCTTTAAATTAAAGCAAGTCCCAGTTTAGAGCATCTATTTGCAAATTGGTGGAGGCTCTGCTTACAAAAAACAGGCCACCATTATCTCTGTTCAGACACATATAAAAGCAGAGCAGAGACAGCTCAACTACATCTTTGTAACCCATTTCAGCATCTTCTACTACTCTCTTCATTTTACATTAGTTTAATGTGAGAAAAAGAAAGTGAGAATATAGCACAGGAGGAAAAAAAAAAACTAAATAGAAGAGTTGTAAGAAGAAAAAGTTAGGAGTGTGGACAGTAACTTGCTTTTGTTAGATCTGTCATATCATCTGCATTCTCTTTTTTTTAGTAGTATATCCTAAGACTTTCTCTTCCTCCAGTGTACTGGTTGAGAAACAGAGAAAGAGAGTTGAAGATAAAATGAGGAGCTTGTGGTGGTGTTTAATGGTGGTACCAATCTTTTTCCTATTGGATTTCGCCAATGGAGAAAGCCCTTATAGATTCTATACTTGGAATATTACTTATGGTGATATCTATCCTCTTGGTGTCAAGCAACAGGTATTCATTTACTCTCTTCCCCCCTCCCCTCTCCCCCCGGTTTGTTTATCAAAACAAAAACAACAACAACAAACCGTGGAGTCTGGGGCCTCGGCTCAAGATTTTGTTTGGTTATCATATCATCAAGAATTGGTTTGGAATTGAAATATGTGTGTTGTTTTCCTATTTTCATGTGTGGAAAATTCTTTATATTTCAGGGGATATTGATAAATGGGCAATTTCCAGGACCACCAATTGAGTGTGTGACCAATGACAACTTGATTGTCAGTGTTTTCAACAATTTGGATGAACCTTTTCTCATGTCCTGGTAAGTACTTCTCTTTCTATGATTATTTGAATGAGCATTTTACTTTTTATTTTTATACTGAACTGCTTTTTTTATGTGGATTTGATAACCTTAGCCTGGAATCTGTTTTAAGTTATATGTAGAAAACCAGGTCAATAATATGCTACAGTGGTGTCTGGATTGCTGTTTTAATATAGCTGTAATATTAGATATTGTTATCTTATTATATCATATTATAATGTTGTCTTGACCAATTTTGAATTATCTAAATAGGGTATTACTTAATCATGAAGAAATGGCTTTAACTTTCAAGATATGACAGCTAGATCTGAAACTCATTGAAGTAATTCATGTGAAGATCCAAGTCTTGAATAATATATTCATCAGCTGAGAATCTCTAATGTTTAGTCATGACTAACAAATTTGGAACTATTTTATTGTTTATCACTTTGTATTTAAGACTCATTTTACATTTTCACGTTTGTCATCTGCTTGGATAGTGAGTTAAACGTCAATAAACATGTTTCGCCATATATAGTTCATAAAAATATGAAAACCGACTATTGGGCAGGGATGGTATTCAGCAGAGGAGGAATTCGTGGCAGGATGGAGTTTACGGGACAAACTGTCCGATCCCACCAGGCCAAAACTTCACATATATCCTACAAGTTAAGGACCAGATTGGTAGTTTCTTCTATTTCCCTTCACTGGCTATGCACAAAGCTGCTGGAGGTTATGGTGGCATTAAAATAGACAGTCGTCCGTTGATTCCTGTTCCTTTTCCTCCACCTGCTGGAGAATACACCATGTTGGTTGGTGACTGGTTCAAGCAAAATCACACTGTGAGTAGCTTATGAAAACCAATTCTTGAGAAATTTTATGGATTCGTCTATTGACTTTAAATCTTATTGCACATATCACAGGATCTTAAGGCGATTTTAGATGGAGGAATTAATCTTCCATTTCCTGATGGCCTTCTAATCAATGGTCGCGGATCAAATAGTTTAACTTTCACAGTTGATCAAGGTGATCAATCTATTTATTGCAGCAACTCTTTCTAAGTTAACAGTTCGCCTTTCTTGCTTTTATGTTGTTAGTAACAAAGGATTCTTCCGATAAATTTTGTTTCCAGGGAGGACTTACAGATTCCGGATATCCAATGTTGGCCTCACAACAGCTATCAATTTTAGAATCCAGGGGCACAAGATGGTCTTGGTAGAAGTGGAAGGAACTCACACCCTGCAGAATACCTACGAGTCCATTGATATTCATTTGGGTCAGTCCTATTCTGTATTGGTCACAATGGACCAACCAGGGCAGGACTATTACATTGTCGCCTCCACACGTTTCACTTCTCAAGTCCTAACAGCAACATCAATTCTTCACTACAGCAATTCTGCTGGAAGTGTTTCTGGTACTCCCCCTGGTGGACCAACAATTGAGATTGATTGGTCTCTCAATCAGGCTCGTTCTGTTAGGTACATTATAATTTTTTTTTTTCTGAAGTGAAGATCAGAACTGCCTGTTGTCTGTTAGATTAACTGATTATAAGCCATTTTTGAGTGCAGGCAAAATTTGACAGCAAGTGGTCCAAGGCCTAATCCACAAGGTTCCTATCACTATGGGTTGGTTAACACCACACGGACAATAAGACTGGCAAATTCTGCACCAATGATCAATGGTAAACAGAGGTATGCAGTGAACAGTGTGTCATTCATTCCAGCAGACACACCACTCAAACTTGCAGACTACTTCAAGATTCCAGGGGTCTTTAACCTTGGCAGCATCCAAGATAACCCTACTGGAGGTGGTGGTTACCTCCAAACCTCTGTCATGGCTGCTGATTTCAGAGCTTTCGTCGAAGTTGTTTTTGAGAATCCAGAAGATATTGTGCAGTCATGGCATATTGATGGCCATATCTTCTTTGTTGTAGGGTAAGTTTCTTCACTTCAACTAGAAAGGAAAAGAAATGAAAACTAAAGGAACAATAATATGTTGAAGTAATGTTTTGGAGGGTTATGCCTCCGATTTTAACTTTGTCACAACGGATCAGGTTGCCTAAAAAGATGACTACATGTAACTATCCATAATAAATGGGAGACAACTAACCTGCTACAATAGGCTAAAATACACTACTATCGTATATAAACTAAACCGTATGCCTTTAGTTTGTTAACACTGATTGGATGAACTACAGGATGGATGGTGGACAATGGTCACCTGCAAGCAGATTGAACTACAACTTAAGAGATGGAATTTCGCGTTGTACTATTCAGGTATTTCGCAAATAAACTTTTCAAGTTCAAGATTTACAAAGTTCATCAGCTTCCTTTTAGATGTTTTTAACATTTCTTTCCTTCACTTGGTGATCAATAGGTTTACCCGAAGTCATGGACAGCACTATACATGCCATTGGACAATGTGGGAATGTGGAACATCAGATCAGAGAACTGGGCTCGCCAGTACTTAGGCCAGCAATTCTACCTTCGTGTTTATTCACCAGCCAATTCATGGAGAGATGAGTATCCAATTCCAAAGAATGCTCTTGTCTGTGGCCGTGCTTCGGGTCGCAGGACTCGCCCACTCTAATTAAGGAATGAACCATCAGCTAAACAAGTCACGAAAGGGTGACTGACTGATCTTATTTGTTACTGTGATGAGAGCTATGACAGAGAATTCTAAAGGGAAAGTAGCAGAAGCTGCTCCTTGTGAGCACTTCTATTTTTCTTTCTTACCCATTTAGAATGTTTCTCATTTCATTTTAGCTTTACTTTTGAGATTCTTGGTATCCAATTTGGTCTTTAGGACTGACCAAAAAGGAGGATACAAAGAAGAAAAATGAGCTATATTCATTAAGTCCAGTTTGTAAAACTCAATTCATGAAGTTACTTCCATTTATTCGTCCATTCTTGATTATCCACTGATTCTTGTATAATTAATTTTCCATACTATTTGTATGTTTGTAGTTTGTACTACTCACTCTGCTCTATTATCTCTAGTTTGACATAAGGCCCTGAATTATGCTCGACTTTGAATCTTTCTTTGATGTGATGAAAAAATCACTAACAATGATACAACGGCAAAATGAAATGTTGTCAATTATTAACTGATGTTTTATACTTCAGTACCACACAAGAGGGGTGATTTGTATGGTGTTCAATTTTTCGCACAGATTATAAAATGACATGGTTCTTCTGTGTGTTCCTTATACTACTGTTGCGGAATAATAAATGCAGAAAGTAAAAACATAAGTATTTTTACATGGAAAACACCCGGCTCAAAAGGTGAAAAAATCACGACCTTCTACTCAGTAGGATTTTCCGTAACACTTCACTACTGAGCCAAAACAACATTTATAAAATTCTTTGTAAACCTAAGGATTAGCTCTAATCCCGTTGTTGCAACCAGCCTCTAACTGTTACGACAACTTCAAGTTAACTCTAACTTGAATACTTAGAGTACTTAATACAATTGCCTCTAGATAAAGCTGAAAGGTACAATTTGAAAACCACCTACTATAATTGAACTAGATTAAAAGACAGACACTTGGAACTGGTTCTTCTCCCTGATTCATGTAGCTTCAACTTCACACACTTGAATCACATAAGAATTGCTTGCAAAATGCGTTGTTATTTTGCTCTCAACTCACGTTTAACTTATGCTTTTGTGCGTACCTGTAAAATGAGAACATCTTGCAATATATAGAGTTAGTAGATTAAGAAATAACTAGAGTTCTAATGCTACTCTTCCTTGGTGGAAGAGTTCTAGTTATCCTCAACTTCTAACTCATCCCTTATCTTGGATAGTGGTCTTTTTGAGTAAGGAGTCCTTCTCCTTATCAATTATGCAACCTTTTTGATCAGGAGATATCAGATATAACAAGTTAAGCTTATCTCCTTCACATGCATCCCTTTTGCTCGAATATGCCCTTGTCTGTGTACAAAGGGGATGGACCTGGTTCATGCCTGAGCTTCCTTTGTCAATCTTCAAAACAAAACTTCACTTTGGCCAACAAATCCTTTTGATGATGACAAACTCTGTGCTTTTCATAAGCTTAAGGCTGTTTCAACTCAGCTCAACATCAACACAATGTTAAAATATTTTACCTTCTTAAAGTCACTTATCATCAAGGACCAGGTTCATTAGGTTATAAACATCACTGTCCAAAGTGAAAACGCAACCTTTTTTTCCCCTTTTGGAATTATCAAAAAGTTGCATAAATATGTAAGATAACCAGATTTTTAAAAATTACTCATGGCCACTAGGGCTACTTCAAATGCAATCATGAATTCAATCATCATTTATCAATCTAAGGATATTAGCCATCTAAGAAATATCAACAAACAATTAGAGCAAAAAATAGTAAATTTCATTGATTGATAAGATCCTACCACAAAGCATAAGATGAAATAAAGACATTGGAACATGAGCAAAAGAAACAAAAAAAATCCCGAACTGGGTCACTGGTTGATCTACACTGGGCTAGGAAGGCTTAAGGCTGGGAAGGACTAGGTTCTTGGTTTTTGGCTTGAAGCAGTTTCAGCATATCCTGAAGAATGCCATCATTCTTCTCCTTTTCTTTTGCCAGCTCAGCTCTGAGAGCATCTCTCTCAGCCTCTACTTCTGCCAACCTCTTCTTCAGCCTATCAATTTCAGCATCCTTAACCCAACTTTCTTGCACCAAGGCCCGCACTTTGCTATTCACTAATACCTTTTGGGATGATAAAGGTTCTTTGGGAGTGGTTTTGACTTCATAGTAACAAGCAGTTAGAGTGTTTGCCCCAAAATGATCCTTGCTTGTACCGGCTTCCATTTCTTGATGGGTACCTTGAAGTATGCAAGTACAGCCGTGAGAATAAAACCATAGGGTATGGCATGAGTCTTGGTACCATTCAGAACCCTGTCAAGAAGCTGGATCATAAATCCAGGCCTATTGATTTGCCTCCCACTGTCCAAACATTCCATAAGGACCAAGTCCATGAATGTGGCAACGTGTCTCTTTTTCTGCCCTGGCAGCACACATTTGTTAACAAATTCGAACATCACTTTGTGAGGTGACTTCATCTCACTTTTGTAAATAGCCTTGAGCTCAAGTTCCTCTTCATTGTCACCAAACTTCCTAGTAATGACAAGGGCAGTAGGGATATTCTCTAGACTTGGCCATTTGAGCTTCTTATAATCATTGTACCCTTCAGCAGGTACACCTAAGATTCTCTCAGTTCTTTATCATCAAAAGTCATTGTCACCTCCTTGACCACACTGGTGACCCTACCATCTTTGATCTCACAGCTTGCCATGAACTCCACAATTTTAGTTCTGGCCAACCTTCCATCCATCTGAAAGACCATGTCCTTCCAACCTTGCAACTGTAACTTCTCCAACATTATTAACATTCCTTCCTCCTCCAAGTCCCTGAGGAGTCTGCCTTTTAATATGGTTCTCTTCCCAAATTTAAC
Organism: Nicotiana paniculata; assembly: GCA_005239505.1. Taxonomy (NCBI): domain Eukaryota; kingdom Viridiplantae; phylum Streptophyta; class Magnoliopsida; order Solanales; family Solanaceae; genus Nicotiana; species Nicotiana paniculata. The sequence goes on from MDKI01254304.1 coordinate 21,060, forward strand.
CATCTTGTCCATCTCAGCTTTAGAATCTTCTTCTTCTTCCTCTCCACACCATTATTCTTCCTCCATAATTTTCACTTTTCTTGATTTTAGTGCAGATCTGGTTCTTTTAGCCAAAGTGGATGGCTCAACAGACTTTGTATTTGAAATAGACTTCTTTGTTGTCTTTCTTAGTCTTAGGAGTCACAACCTCCACTTCTTCTATCTCATCTTCATCCCGAAAGACCAGGTCTATCTCATCAATTTCCACAACCTCAACAGGCTCAAACATCTTCCTTTTTCCTTTAGAAGCAACTTTTCTTTTACTTTCTTCTAAGGCTTTTTCAATTAACCTCACCCTACCTTTTTTGACTCCTTTTAGCTCTTCCTCTTGTTATAGGAATCTCTACAGGGATAGAAGAGGCAGCCTTTCTCTTTTTGTTTGCCCTAGCAGTGCCAGAAACTTTGACTCCGGAACTCTTTTTCTTTTTGGGATTGTAACTATCAGTTACCTTCTTCAGTAGGTCTGCAAGAGTTTCATGGTCTGATGGAATAGCTTCTTGATCTTGATCATCCTTCCCCAATTGAACCAGTACCTCAGTAGCCTCTCGAGACCCACTTTCCTTTTTTTTTTTTTACATTTTCTTCTTTTCCCTCAGATTCCTCACTCCAAACTACCATTGCTCTTGTTTCTCCAGTCAGACTAGAAGGGTGGGTGATCCTTCAGCCACTCCCTTTCTCGTACCCCTCACAACTCCTTGAACACCCTCACTCTCCTTTTCTTTTCCTTTTTCATTTTAGCACCTATTTTTTCAGACTCAGCAGTCTCAACTCCAGCCACAGTTCCCACCAGAATAAATCTGTTCTCCAAATTTTTAGCAACCTCAGAGATAATTTCAGTAGTAATATTTGGGCCAGAAGTTACCTGTTCTGTATCAGAAGAACCAATTTCTTCCCCCTCAATAGCACACTTGAATGCGTCTTCAGATTTCTGAGGTTCCTGGGCCTGGCTAGCTTTCAATTGTTCGTCTAATTTCTTAAATAATGCACTCCCAACCATAGTCTTGCGAGCAATCATCTTAGATCTTCCTTTATTAGACAGAGGTGTGGTTGAAGGTGTGATAGATGGTGTAGGTGTGATTTCCTTGGGTGGATATGAAGTATTTTCAGAAAGGTTTTCCATTTTTGAGTTTGGGAGCTTTAGAAAACGAGTTTGTGTGTGAGTGGAAGATGGGAGAAGTTTGAGAGAATTTGGACGGCTTGAAGATTTAGAAGTGAAGAAACAAGTAAATCCTAATAAATATAAAATGGAGGAGTTCACTTGAGTAACAACAAATTTTGCAGAAGTCTAATCAAACTACAAGTCAATTTGAAAAGACGTTCAAGAGTATCCCTAGAATCTAGGCACTTAATGCGGTTAGGACTTCTTTTGAACGGAACTGGTTCATTTTGTAATAGATAAGTCCGAAATGATTTAGGATTAAATGGGACTCTTCTTTTAATCATTATCCAAATATAATTATTTCAAATTATGCAGAGTGGAGAATAAATACCAAGTAATCTTGATGAACCAGGTTCTTCACTGAGAAATCTCTTGTGTAAGTCTTAATTTTCCAAGAAAATAGAGATAATTTCATTAGAGATTAATGAGTCATACTAATTAAAGTATGATATTGAGTAAAATCTAATCTAATTATCTACAAAGTTTACATATTTTCTAACAAAAAAACTCATTTGTTTTTCATTTTTTTTTTCGATTGTGAATTTGAACTGGTCTTTGTAGGTGATCTCAATCATCACTAATTCTAACATGTTCCTTTCAAAGTGATTTCTACTTAGAGATTTTGTGAAGATGCCATCTATTTTTTTGTTAGTAGCACAAAACTCCACAGTAATCAACCCCTTTTCATAGTTGTCTCTCAAAAAGTGATGCCTCACATCTATGTCTTTAGTCCTTTTGTGATGAACCGGGTTCTTTGTTATACTGATTGCACTAGTGTTATCATAAAATATGGGGATACAACCTACATCAATCCCAAAATCCATTCATTGCTGTTTTATCCACAACTATTGAGCACAACATAAGGCATAAGCAACATACTCAGCTTCAACAATAGATAAGGCTACATAATTTTACTTTTTGGTGGCCTAAGACACAAGACATGAGCCAAGAAAGTGTGCCATACATGATGTGCTCTTTCTATCCACAAGAAAACCTGCATAATCATCATCAGCATATCCTACTAGATTGAAATTACTACCTTTTGAATACCATAGACAAATGTGAGTGGTGCCTTTTAGGTATCTCAAAATCCTCTTGACAACAATCAAGTGAGACTCCTTTGGATTTGCCTGAAATCTAGCACAAACACCTACACTGAAAACAATGCCAGGTCTGCTAGCAATGAGATACAACAATGAGCCAATCATTCCCCTATACAACTTCTAATCAACAAATGAACCAGGTTCATCTATATCCAACTTTGTAGCTGTTGCAATAGGAGTGTCAATTTCTTTGATATCTTCCATTTTAAACCTTTTAAGCAACTCTTTTAGATACTTCTGCTGATGGATCATAGTTCCATTTGAATTTTGTTTAATTTGTAAGCCTTAAAAGAAATTAAGCTCACCCATCATGCTAATTTCAAATTCACTCCCCATTAGCTTAGCAAATTCTTTACTTAACTTATCAGTAGTTGCTCCAAGGATTATATCATCAACATATATTTGAACTACCAAGAGATCTGTACCTTTTTGTTTCAAGAATAAAGTATTATCAATTTTACCTCTCTTGTCGCCATGCTCAAGCACGAATTTTGATAATCTTTCATACCATGCTCTTGGAGCCTGCTTGAGTCCATAAAGTTCTTTATCAAGTTTTTACACATGATCATGACATTCCTTGCTTTTGAATCCCGGAGGTTGCTTGACAAACACTTCTTCCTTTAGATATCCATTGAGGAATGCACTCTTGATATCCATCTGATGGAGAGTGAATTTCATGTAAGCAGCAAACGCTATGATGAGTTTTATTGCTTCCAACCTTGCAACTGGAGAAAAGGTTTCATCATAGTCTATGCCCTCCTCTTGACTATATCCTTGAACCACCAATCTTGCCTTGTTCCTTGTAACCGTTCCATCTTCATCAAGTTTGTTTCTGAAGACCCATTTTGTGCCAATTACTTATCTGTCCTTGGGTCTTGGTACCAGATGCCAAACTTGACTTCTCTCAAATTAGTTGAGTTCATATTACATTGCATTCACCCAGTCTGCATCCTGCAAAGCCTCAACAACATTTTTAGGTTAAATAAGAGATAAGAAAGCATCAAAAGCACAAAGATTCTCAATGAAGATCCAGTTTTGATTCCAGAGGTTAGATCAATAATTATGTTCTCAATGGGATAATAACTTTGATACTTGTAGGATTTCAGAACCAGCTAGTTTTCTCTAGATGTTCCTTCAATGTTTTGTTGTTGAGGAACAGGTTCATGGACATGTTCCCTTGAGGTTTGAGGATCACTTGCTCTTTGTTCTATTCCCTCTATCATGTTGCGTTGGGTGGAAGGACCTGTTCCATCACCTGTTCTTTCCTCTAGTGCAACTTCAGTCTGGTATGTGGTTTAATTTAAGTTTCTTACCAGCCCAATTGATTCATCATCATGTTCCTGTCTCTCAGAAAGAATGTTAGTTTCATAAAAAACCACATGTACACTTTCTTCTACACACATAGTTTTTTTGTTATAAATCTTATAAGCTTTTCTATGTGAAGAATATCCCAAGAATAGCTCCTTCATCACTTCTGGTATCAAACTTACCTAAGGAGTCTTTGCCACGACCTACTACTCAGTAGGATTTTTCCGAACACCTCCACTAAATCACTGAGCCAAAACTGCATTTACAAAACACTTTTGTAAACCTCATGATTAACTCTAATCCCGTTGTGGCAACCAGCCTCTAACTGTTGCGACAACTACAAGTTAACTCTAACTTGAATGCTCTGAGTACCTATTATAGTTCCTTCTAGATAAAGCTGAAGAGTACAATATGAAAACACCTACTACAATTGAACTAAAGTAAAAGACTAGCACTTGGAACTGGTTCTTCTATCTGGTTCATGTAGCTTCAGGTTTGCACACTTGAATCACACACGAATTGCTTGTAAAATGCCTTGCTATTTTTCTCTCAACTCATGTTTAACTTCTGCTTTTGTGCGTACCTGTAGAATGAGAACATCCTGCAATATATAGAGTTAGTAGATGAAGAAACGGCTAGAGTTCTAATGCTGCTCTTCCTTGGTGGAAGAGTTCTAGCTGTTCTCAACTTCTAACTCCTTTCTTATCTTGGATAGTGTTCTCTTCAAGTAAGGATTCCTGCTCCTTATCAAATATGCAACCTTTTCGATCAGGAGATATCAATTATACCAAGTTAAGCTTATCTCCCTCACGTGCATCCCATATGCTCGAATCTGCCTGTGTCTATGCACACAAGGGATTAACCTGGTTCATGCCTGAGCTTCCTTTGTCAATCTTAAAAATAAAGCTTCACTTGGGCCAACAAATTCTCCCTTTTTGATAATGACAAACTATGTGCTTTTAATAAACTTAGGCCCTGTTACAACTTAGCTCAACATCAACACAATGTTAGCGACATTTTACCTTTTTTATCACTTATCATCAAGGACCAGGCTCATTAGGTTATAAATATCACTGTTCAAAGTGTAAGCACAACCCTTTCCCCCCCCCCCCCCCCCCCCCCCCCCCCCTTTGGCATCATCGAAAAGTTGCATAAACAAGTAAGATAACCAGATTTTAAAAATTACTCATGGTCACTGGTCTACCTCAGATGCAATCATGGATTAATCATCATATATCAAGTTAAGGATATTAACCATCAAAGAAATATAAACAAATAGTTAGAGCAAAAGACAGTGAATTTCATTGATGATTGTTAAAATCCTACCACAAAACATAAGAAGAAATAAAAACATTGGAAACATGAGCAAAAGCAACAAAAAATCCTGAATTGGGTCACTGGTTGATCTACACTAGGATAGGAGGCTTAAGGCTGGGAAGGACCAGGTGCTTGTTTTTTGGCTTGAAGTAATTTCAGCATATCCTGAAGAATGTCATCATTCTTCTCCTTTTCTTTTGCCAGCTCAGTTCGGAGAGCGTCTCTCGCAGTCTCCACCTCTGCAAACCTCTTCTTTAGCCTATCGATTTCAGCATCCTTAGCCCCACTTTCTTGCACCAAGACTCGCACTTTGCTATTCACTGGCACCTTCTTGGATGAACCAGGTTCTTTAGGAGCGGTTTGGACTTCATAGTCACAAGTAGTCAGAGTATTTTCCCCAAGATGATCCTTGCTTCTACCCACCTCCCATTTCTTCATAGGTACCTTGAAATATATAAGAACAGTTGTGAGAATAAAGCCATAGGGTATGTCATGATTCTTGGTTCCATTTAGAACCTATCAAGAAGATGGATTATAAACCCAAGCCAATTAATCTTCCTCCCACTGTTCAAACATTCAATGAGGACCAAGTTCATGAATATGGAAATGTGCCTCCTTTCCTACCGTGGCAACACACACTTGTTAACAAATTTGAACAACACTTTGTGGGGTGGCTTCATCTCACTTTTATAAACAGCCTTGGGCTCAAGTTCCTCTTCATTGTCACTGAATTTCCTAGTGACGGCAAGGGCACTAGGAAGATTTTGTAGGCTTGGCCACTTGAGCTTCTTATAGTCATTGTACCCGTCAGCAGGTACACCCAGAATCTCTCCCAGCTCATTCGCATCAAAGGGGACTTTCACTCATTTCACCATATTGGTGACCCTTTCATATTTTACCTCACAATTGGCCATAAACTCCACAATTTCATTTCCAGTCAGCCCTCCATCCATCTGAAGGACCATGTCCTTCCAGCCTTGCAACTATAACTTCTCCAAAAGCAGCACCATGCCTTACTCCTCTAAGTCCCGGAGGAGTCTGCCTTTCAAAATATTCCTCTTGCCAAACTTGACCATCTTGTATTTCTCAACATCAGAATCATCTTCTTCCTCTCCACTCCATTCTTCTTCCTCCACAAGTTTCACTTTCCTTGTTCTTTTTGCCAAAGTGGATGGTTCAGCAGACTTTGACTCTGAAATAGACTTCTTAGTGGATGTCTTGGCTTTCTTGGATTTAGGAGTCAGAACCTACGCTTCTTCTGTCTCATCTTCATCTCGAAGGACCAGGTCCATCTCATCAATGTCAACAGCCTCAACAGGTTCACCCATCTTCTTCTTTCCCTTAGCAATTGCTTTTTTTCTACTTTCTTCTAAGGCTTTCTCCAGTTCTGCCTCATTCTGCTTTTTCTGGCTTCTTGTGGATCTTTCTCTTGTGGGAGGAATTTCAACAATGACATAAGGGGAAACCTTCCTTTTCTTGTTTTCCCTAGCAGTGCCATGGGTTTTAGCCTTTGAACTTCCTTTCTTATTTGTATTATAACTCTCAATCACTCTTTTAGTAGGTCTACGAGGGTTTCCTGTCATATGGAACAAGTTTATCTACATTTTTACAAAGGTTAACCAGACCTTCAGTAGCTTTGCGAGACCTACTTCCCCCTGTTTTTCTTCACCCTCTCCTCAATTCCAGCAAATTCCTCTCCCCAAACAATAATTGCACATGTTTCTTTGGTTAGACTAACAGGAGTGGGTGAAGAATCAACCACTCGTTTTCCCTTTCCCCTCACAGCACTCCATGCACCCTCACTCTCTTTTTCTTTTCCTTTTTTATTTTTACAACCAACTCCTCCAGGCTCTGTAGTTTCAACGCTTTCCATAGACCCTACCAATCTACAAAATTTTAGCAACTTCAAAAATTGTTTAGGAGTAACTTTAGTGCTAGAAGATACCTGTTCAGTGTCAGAAGAAACCGTTTCTTCCCCCTCAGTAAGAGACTTAAATGAATCTTTAGAATTCTGGGGTTCCTGGACCTGGCTAGCCTTCAATTGTTTATCTAATTTCTTAGATAATTTGCTCCCAACCACAGTCTTGAGAGCAAGAGTTCTAACTTTCCCTTTTTAGCAAGATGTGTGGTTGAATGTGTGATAGATGGTGTGGGTATGGGTTCCTTTGGTGGGGATGAAGTGTTTTTAGAGGTGTTTGCCATTTGTGAGTTTGGGAGATGACTTTGTGTGAGAGTAGAAGAGGATAGAAGTTTGAGAGAATATTGACGGCTTGAAGGTTTAGAAGAGAAGAACCAAAGAACTACTAATCAATATAACGTAGTGGAATTCAATTGAGTAACGACAACTTTGCAGAAGTCTAATGAAACTGCAAGTCAGTTTGAAAAGTGTTCAAGGCTATCTCTAGAATCTAGGCACTTAATGCGGTAGGGATTTCTTTGCAACAGAACTGGTTCATTTTGTAATGGATAAGTCCAAAAAGGATTTTTGATTAGATGGGACTCTGCTTTTAATCATGATCCAAATATAGTTATTTCAAATTATGCAAAGTGTAGAATACATACCGAGTAATCTTTGATGAACCAGGTTCTTCACTGAGAAATCTCTTGTGTAACTCTAAATTTTCCAAGAAAATAGAGATAATATTATTAGAGATTAATGAGTCATTTTAGCACATGGCACAAGAGTATACCATTGAAAATATGAGACTGAGTAAAACCTAATCTAATTAAGTAATTATATACAAATTAAAATATTTTCTAACCAAAAAAAAAATATTTTTTTTTTCATTTTTTTCGATTGTGAATTTTGAACTGGTCCTTTTAGGTGATCTTAATCATCCTTAATTCTAACCTGTTCCTTTCAAAGTGATCTCTACTTAGAGCTTTTGTGAAGATGTCAGCTATTTGCTTGTTAGTAGCACAAAAGTCCACGGTGATTAAACCTTTTTCGTAGTTGTCCCTCAAAAAGTGATGCCTAACATCTATGTGCTTATTTCTCTTGTGGTGAACTAGGTTCTTGGTCATACTAATTGCACTAGTGTTATCACAAAAGAAGGTGATACAACTAACATCAATTTAAAAGTCCATTGATTGTTGTTTGATCCACAAAAATTGAGCACAACATGAAGCAGCAACAACATACTCAGCTTCAGCAGTAGATAAGGCAACACAATTTTGCTTTTGATGGCCCAAGACACAAGACATGAGCCAAGAAAGTGTGTCATACCTGAAGTTCTCTTTCTATCCACAAGAAAACCTGCATAGTCAGCATCAACATATCCCACTAGATTGAAATTACTACCTTTGGGATACCATAGACAAAGGTCAATGGTGCCTTTTAGGTATCTCAAAATCCTCTTGACAACAATCAAGTGAGACTCCTTTGGATTTGCCTGAAATCTTGCACAAAGGCCTATACTGAAAACAATGGCAGGTCTGCTAGTAGTGAGATACAACAATGAGACAATCATTCCCCTATACAACTTTTGATCAACAAATGTACCAGGTTCATCTATATCCAACTTTGTAGCTGTTGAAATAAGAGTGTCAATTTATTTGGAATCTTCCATTTTAAACCTTTTAAGCAACTCATTTACATACTTCTGCTAATGAATCATAGTTCTATTTGAATTTTATTTAATTTGTAAGCATAAAAAGAAATTAAGGTCACCTATCATACTCATTTCAAATTCACTCCCCATTAATTTAGAAAATTCTTTATTTAACTTATAAGTGGTTTCTCCAAAGTTTATATCATCAATATATATCTGAACTACCAAGAGAACTTTACCTTTTTCTTTCAAGAACAAAGTATTGTCAATTTTACCTCTCTTCATGATCAAGAAAAATTTTTGATAAAATTTCATACCATGATCTTGCAGCCTGCTTGAGCCTATAAAGTCCTTTGTCAAGATTGTACACATGATCAGGACATTCTTTGCTTTCAAACCCCGGAGGTTGCTTGACAAATACTTATTCTTTTAGATAGCCATTGAGGAAGGCACTCTTGACATCCATCTGGTGAAGAGTGAATTCCATGTAAGCAGCAAAGGTTGTGAGGAGTCTTATTTCATCCAACCTTGCAACTGGAGCAAAGGTTTCATCATAGTCTATGCCCTCCTGTTGACTATATCCTTGAACCACCAATCTTGCCTTGTTCCTTGTAATTATTCCATCTTGATCAAGTTTGTTTCTGAAGACCCATTTTGTGCCAATTACTGATCTGTCCTTGGGTCTTGGTACCAGAGGCCAAACTTGAATCCTTTCAAATTGGTTGAGTTCATCTTGCATTTCATTTACCCAGTCTGCATCCTGCAAAGCCTCAGCAATATTTTTAGGTTCAATAAGAGATAAGAAAATATCAAAAGTACAAAGATTTTTTAATGAAGATTTGGTTTTGGATTCCATAGGTTGGATCAGTGATTATGTTCTCAATGGAATAAGAACTTTGATACTTGTAAGATTTCACAACCATCTGGTTTCCTCTTGATGTTCCTTCAATGTTTTGTTGCTGAGCAATGTCACGCCCTGTTTTCTCGCAAAAATGGGTTTCGACAATGTGACAACTCTTTTGAGTGGGAGGTAAAGTGTTAAAAGAAGAAGAGTCTCCACCTAACGATTTTAAGGTGCTTTAGGGCACCTGCTTGCAAATAACTCTGTTTGACTAGTCAACGCCACCAAAGATCGGGTAAGAACTCAAATTACCTCAAAGAGAAGGTGTTATGCACTCTTTGAGGTCCACAACTGCGGGTCCCGGCTGAACTTTAAACTATGTGGATTATAATTAGGTAAGATGATCAAATAAACGTAGATAAAAAGGGGGAAAGTATTTTATTATGACACAAGGAGAATTGATACAAATCTACAAGGGCATAATTATAATAGTTTAAGTGTATAATGAGAAAAGGAGAGGGTTCCTAAGTTTTTTAGCCTAAAGGATCACCCCGTGCAACATAAATAATACTTCGCAACATCCTTAAGATAGGGATTTGCTCAAATTATTCAGCTTTTAAGCACTTAAAAAATTGTTAATATTTTTTTTTTCATGTCAATTGCTTTACTACGACTCTTCTTGTATATAGTTTATTCAAGATACAATTTATTGTTCTATAACTATATCTATCTATCGATCTATATATATATATATATATATAATTGACTAAAAATTTACGTGCAACAACTCGTATATAGAGACTAGTACTATATTAAAAGCACGAACGCCTTATTCGTTCAGCTTTCTTACTCTTTTAAAATAGAGTTCTGAGTTTGCAATAGATAAAATAGTTATTTAATTATATTTTAAATATTTGGGAGTTTAAAATTAATTAAAATATGCTTATCAAGTCTTTCTATATAATTTGAACAATGTAAATGCTACAACCCGGAATCCAAACTTCGGAGTCGTGATGACGCCTTACACCACTTGCTAGGCAAGCTGAAGTGAAATAATAAATTAACCAATTTTAACAGTTAAAAACACAATAATGATCTACGAGAAATAGAGACCCATTCTAACACAGTACTGATATAAATCACATGATAATATCTACTACCAGAAATCCAGAGTCACGAGTACACGAGAAGATCTAACTCGAGTTTCCGTATGCAATGATCCGAGCTGACGCTCCTCATGCACCACTGGAACAAAAACATGTATCTGCACAAGAAGTGCAGAAGTGTGGCACAGATTATCATCTCCTGCTACCTAATTACTATGTTAAAGTTGTTCACCTCAGGGCGCTCTTATTCAATTCTAAGTCGTACCCAATGCATGCACTACCCGTCCCATGCCTATGGTCCAGGAGGCATTAGACCTCTGTTTGGGTGGTTCTAGACTTTACTTAGGCTGCTCAAAATGATAAAATTAAGTGACATTCAAAACAACTAAGACTTCACTTAAGGACAGTTAAAGGCTCAAGTTAGCCTCCACACTTAGACAACAAATGCACGCAATCAAATTTCTACGTTAGGCGTTAGACAATTTCAGAATTGAGGCAAAATGAAGTCATTAAGATCTATAGACATGGTTTATATATGATCCTATTGGCATGCTTTCTAAGTGATTAGCAGTATTTTATAGCTAGGTTCTAATAGTTGGTAGTTGAAAACTGATTCTATAACACTTCGTGTTATATCTCGTACCTTAGCATTAGGATGTGCCGTAGTAAATCCACAGGAGTTCGAAGGGATTATGTCTATTAGGAGGTTATAGAGGGTTTAAGACATTATTATTATGAGACCCCGTAAGTTTACAACCTTGATACCGTTAGATATTATGTTAGTATGGTATTTTCATTTAAGTGGAGTATTTTAGTAAAAGTTTTGTAAGTTTAATTTTGGATAGTTACCATTATTACTATTTTCAGATATGGTAAATTATACACATAATATGAGAAAATTTATAAATAATATTTTATTTATTGTAAAAAAAAATAGAAGTTATTTTCTCACAAAAGAAGGTTATGTTTTTACCATTTTTAGAATTAAGCGTACGAAAATTTGTATTCTTTATACGATATTAGCAAAATTAGAAGTTGAGAAAATACATGTATTTTTATATGGATGTTTTAACGAAATAATAGTGTATGTATTGATTTTATACGGTACCATGCTTTATTAATATTTTAACACTTTAATAGTAGTACTTTAAGATGAGGACAAGACTATTTTTGAGGTTATAAGTATTTATGATATTTATAACAAGTGATAAGTAAAGTCGTGAAGGTGAGAGGGTAAACGAGCTGAAGAAAATTAGGTTGGTCGAAGTTTGACATTTGGGGATAAAATACCCAGTATTTATGGACTAGTGCCATACAAGGTACAATATGACCATGATTGTAAGGTGTATAAGTGTTAAGAGCAAGTAGTATTTTAAGTAATTTGAGATAATTCTTGATTATGTGCGTAATTGGTTAATTATTGATTAATGGGAGAATTAACAAAGTTAAATATTAATTAGTGGTTAATTAAGGTCTTTTGGATAAATACCAAAGATGTCACGTGGCAGCAAGGCCATGTCCAAATTTTGACTCTTACAATTGAGTGGATAGGTGACATATTTATTAATATGTGGCTTAGTCTTTAGTCATAACATAAGCCTTGTAAATTCAAAGATCTACATATCTTTTAGCAATTAAAAGATACATATCTTTCAAGCAATTCATGGCAGACTCTCTAAAGTACGGTGGATTTTGCAATTCAACCAATTCATGCAATTCTAAGCAATTCACGGATAAAGAAATTCAACAAAGATTTCATAGCATCTTAAGCAACGTGAGATTTTGCGATTCTAAAGGAGTACGATGCAACCTCTTCCAAGAATATCATACGGATTTTTCCTTACTCCAGGTATGTTAAGGCTAATCTTTCCTCATTTTGGCATGATCCAAGCAACGATACATAAACGTAATGCTATTTCATAAGTGTTTCTACTCTTAGCAGTTAAGGATGTCTATGTTTTTCATTCCTTTAAAGTGATATTCAAGCATGTCTTAGTGTGTTCTTAAATATATATTGAGGCGTACAATAAAGATATTAATGTTCATAATATAGTAATACATGCATCTACATGAATTCACCATCGAGTTACGGCCGGTCGGGCAGTTACCACCGGTTGGGAAGTTATGTATCATTATTTATCACTGGTTGGGCAGTCATGCATATTCATTTACCATCGAGCTACGGCCGGTTGGGAAGTTACATACTTACCACCGAGCTACGGCCAGTCGGGCAGTCATACATTTACCACTGTGCTACGGGTGGTCGGGCAGTTACCATTGATCAGTTGGGCAGTCATGCATCATACGATATGGATAATAGTCTCAAATAGAAGCATTATATATAAGTATAATAAATATGCATATACGGTGTCACTTCAGAGATTCAGGTTGATTCTTATATGTCTTTAAAGTAATGTGAACTTATTGTTATGTTTCAGTTCTGCCTTACATACTCAGTACATTATTCGTAGTGACGTTCTTTTGTTGGGGACGTTGTATTCATGCCTGCAGGTATAGATAATCAGTTTAGTGATCCCTAATAGTAGACGATATTGGCATTCAACAAATGATCGGTAAGACTCCACCTCATTCGGAGTACAGCCGAGTCTATGAGTCATCATGTCAGAGTTTTGCTAAAGACATAGGGGTCGGTTGGTACCCTGTCTCATTTGATGTCAAATAATCTTAGAGGCTTTGTAGACAGAGGTTCATTTTGTACAGTATGTCAGAGGCCTTGACGGCCCATATGTATTCATGTTTTAAGAAAAATAATTTAGTGATATAGTATTTTCCCACTTACAATTGTACATGATGAGTTGTGGCCATGTTGGCCCATGATAGTTACAAAAGGAATGAGTTCAGCCAACTCGACTTATGTATGTTCTAGTTTTGGTCGAATGATCATCAGTTACAGAGCGGTTCGATCGAGCCAGCATAACATCGAGTTCCAGCCACGCCTCCCTAGGTTTGGGCGTGACACTTCATCTTTATTGGCATGTTCTCTAGGCGAGCGATAGATATACCAGTAGCTGATGAATCAATTAAGAAACTGTAGACATGATACCTAGATGAGGACCAGTAAAACATAAGCTAGTATGATCCTATAGGCATGAAATCTAATGAACATGTTGCAGTTATGCAAATTGAAGGGCGGTTATTGGCATTTATTTCCTATAGGCATGTTGTCTAGTGACACATAGTAGTAGATATGGGAATGAATAAAGTACTTAAGCTCATGATTTGATAATAAACAAGTTGTGTGGGTGTGTGATTCCCCTAATGGCATGATTTCTACTAGTGTACATGGAAATTTGAATAACACATATGATAGGTTGGATAAAATAACAAATAAATCATACGAATCCTATAGACATGTTTTCTACCCTTTCACGAAAACATTAGAATATACCCGTTTCCCCAATTTGACTAACACCCCAATTGTTTATTACAAACCCAATTGTTTATTACAAAATTATTACAGACCAGATGAGGAATATAAGTACAAATATTACACAAGAAATTATAATAGGCATACAGTAGGCCCAAAGGAGATACCCAGTATCGCCTGGCCTTCAGCAAACTCCTTCTTCGCAAATAGCATGCCCAAATCCAAATGGGGACTATGCCCATCAGCACAACCCAAAAGTCATAGAGGAACTCAAGCCAAACCAAACTATCACAAATTGACCATATGACCCAAATATTGAATTATACAGAAATCACTTACATAACCCAGTGTGCAAATTATACAAATAATGTGAGGAAGGAAAAACTAAATGCCAGAGACACCTCAAATTCCAGCAGTAAAGAGAGTGATCAAAGAACCCCAAATCCTAGTGTGTTAGAGTTCACAAGGGTCTCAAATGGACCCCGAGCAGTGGTGACACTAGGGAGGTCAATAGAGAGAGTTTTGGTGGCCTTGGCTTTCAGCCGGCCAACAGTGATAGATTCAGAATAGTGTATGTAACAAATAAGAGTGAGAGAACAATGATCAAGTGGTGGAATTTAAAGAGGTGTACTTGTATTTTAGAAACAGACATAGTAGGGGTGATTAAACAAAGAACATACAAGCAAAGATAATCAACAAAACTCAAAGGACAACTTGATGTCACAAGTTCAAACACTTAGCATATTGGGCAAAAAACATTTTGTAAGAAGCAGTGGAATCATGTTTTCTGAGATTCAAGATTAACTTACAAAGGTGCATGCCAAATGATACTAAAGTAGAGCATTAACTTAAAGGATTTAAAGCCTAAGGGTCCAAATTATGTTGAACACGAGAAAGTAGACAAGCCAACTTATATCAATAATGCAAAACAGTGTCAAACATTATAAGGAAACACAAGTTAAGATAGCTACTCTAAAGGTCCCAACTAATCACTAGGGAATACACGATTAAGCAAAAACAAAGACATAATGAGTGACAAAAATAGTCATGGGAGCAGGTCATAGTTAGAATGAAGGTCTTAACATAGATTATGACACATTATAGATACCAGTCAGTCACTACAGGAACCCCGTACAAAGCAGGGAAATAAACTCATGCCAAGCAGCAAATGTAAACGTTCAGGTACCAACACATTAGGCTAAACGAACTTAAGAGAGTCCAAATTATTCAAGTTAAGCATAAACATATCTCAGAACTGGCAGTTTTAGGTAAAATCAAATGCTAAAGAAGTTGATATCACAAAACAAGTTTAATGCCAACAAGGTTGCACATAGAGATGGTCTAGAAACACATTAGATTATAAAATTTCAGAGGTACGAATTATGCAAATCATGAACACAGGTGAATGAAATTGCAAAAAGTTAAGGAACTTACCAGTTATCAATTGACAAATAGACAAGCAAGAAAGAACAAACTCCACAATACTCTGAACGTCAACAAAGAGCGATAGAACCCAGGATCTTTGTGCTTCAGAGTTCCCAAGTGCTTCAAATGAACCCCAGGAAGTGCTCGCACCAATAAGAATTGAAAAATAGAATTCCGGTGGCCTTAGCTTTCAGCCGGCCGAGAGCCAAGAGAATGAGAGAATAATAGAGTGACATGCCTTAGTTTTTTTAGTGAATCTCATGATTAGAAGTCTGTCCATAAGGGGAATAGGGGAGGGATTTATATAATGTTGAAATTGAATGAACAAACAAGGAAAATAATCGATTAAACAGAAATAAGGAAAGAAATCAAGTAAACACGGACAAAAAGAGTAAAATCTCGCATGCAAGTCAATAGAGTAACCGAAAAGAAAAAATATCAAACTCCAAACCCTAGTTAAGGTTTTAAAACTCAAAATCGGCCTACTGGTGTGAAGAATCAAGTTTCTCTTCGTGTATATGGACGAAATATTGTCCAAATCTCCAAGATTGAGTTGATTCTCGTTTGATATAGAGGTGGTATTTTCCAAAATTGGGCAAATACCTAAGTAATGCCATAAATGTGTGACTAGTACCAAAGGGACCCAAATATGGTAAGCAAATAATGGTAAAATCCCATTATCAACTGGATTAGGAGAGGGAATTAAGGGGGAGGCGGCTAGGGTTCTTCAGAAGAGAAAAGAGGAGAGTTGAGAGCGTTTAGGCGCAATGAATTAAGGGTAATGTGTAGGGTTTCTAGGTTGGATTAATTAGGGGGGGGGGGGGAATGAATGAAGGCCGTTGATCTTGAGAGATCAACGACTAGGATTAAAAAATTGAACGGATAGGTCGTTAGAAGTGGGTCGCGACTGCGTTTTAGTGAAGGGTTGTTTGGTTTGGGATCGGGGCTATTGGGCTAAGGGATTGGGCCAATTTTGGTCCGAAAATTACTTAAAAGTGGGCCATAATTGAAATATACAAAATTTATCAAGAAAATAATTTATAAAATTAATTAATAAATAATAAAAATATTATTTATGCATTAAAATAATTGAAAATAATAACTTAACATTATAAAAATATGAAAATTTTATTTTGGCACAAATAATGTAATGAAACGTAATTATGCATGAATATAGGCTATTATTGCAAAATTATGTGAATAGCTTAAAAATACAAATAAACTTACATAAAATTATATTCTGAAACATATATGCTGATGCAAATAATAACCTTGGATAATTAAATCATCACAAAATAAATTAAGGGGTAATTAATAAATATTTAAGTAATTTAAATGCAAGAAAATATCAATTTTAAAGCTAAAAAAATACAAAAAATTATAAAAATGCTTGTATAACTCTTATAAATTAAGTAATGATGCAAAAATAATATTTTGAAAGTATATATACTTATTTGAAAAATATGAGGGCAAAATTGGGTATCAACAGCTGCCCATCTTTACTCGGGAATGATGAAAGAGTTGTCGGGTAAAGAAAATGATGACCAATTTTGGTCGAATTGAGTGAGAATGATGTGATTTGAAAAAAGGGGCGAACCCTGGTTCCTGAGTTGCTTACATATCACTGGTGTTACAGGAATCAGGCCATGTGTAGTTCTGGATCCAACGGTGAACAAAACCGATGAAGTTATTATAAGAGTGGTCGCATGTTTCGAAAATGATCTTTTGGGTAGAATAGTATCGTAAGTGGAGTCATGAGTGTGAATTTGAAATGTTACAGATGTGTCACAAGGCAGAATCTGAACGGACATAGAGTAAAAGGTAGGGAGTTACTCGTAGTTGGTTATGTTTTAAACAATTGAAGGATGTGAATGTTATGAACGGAAATCGGAGCGAAGATTGCTCCTGTTTGTAGAACGGTTACCTCCTGGATTACCTGCAAAACTTAAAACACGGTGCGTGCGAATATATATATATATGAGTTATTGCAGAAATTTAAACATGATGCAAATTCCCTTTGGACCATGAAGGCTGTCTTCGGATGATGAGGGTGATGTACTTAGACCATGACATCCTGGGCCACGAAGCGTATGATAAGGGATTTGCAGGCCATGAAATGGTGTCCTCGGGCCATGAGGATGGTGCCTCTAGACTATGACACCTTTGAATAATGATGTGCAATTTTGACAGATCCTCAGGTCAAGGAATGGTGTCTCCCGGCTATGAGGATGATGCCTTCGAACTATGACGCCTTTGGACAAAAATGATGATGTTTCAGCCCATGACATGTAAAGATATGATGCTTGGTCGTATGCGAGGACGAGACAAGACAAGGCTTAGTCTTGTGTGAGATGAGGGCGACGCTTAGCCCTAGGGGACCAAAGAGATAGTGTTAGGTCTTAGGTAGCATAGTGGAGATAGTATTTAGTCTCATGAAAGGAAAGGAAATACTTATCCTTATGCAAATAGGGAATCAGTGCTTAGCCACATGCAAGAGGAGACAATGCTTAGTCTCATGTAGGGAAAGGCAGTGCTTAGCTTTATGCAATTAGGGAGGAAGTGCTTAGCCTTATGCAAGAAGAAGAGACAATGCTTAGTCTCAAGCAAGGAAAGACAATTCTTAGCCTTATGCATTTGGGGAGGCCGTGCTTAGCCTCATATAAGAAGAGGATACAATGCTTAGTCTCATGCAGGGAAAAACAGTACTTAGACTTATGCAATTAGGGAAGCAGTGCTTAGCCTCATGCAAGAAGAGGAGACAATGCTTAGTCTCATGCTAGGAAAGGCAATGCTTAGCCTTATGCAATTAGGGAGACAGTGCTTAGCCTCATGCAAGAAGAGGAGACAATGCTTAGTCTCATGCTAGGAAAGGAAATGCTTAGCCTTATGCAATTAGGGAGACAGTGCTTAGCCTCATGCAAGAAGAGGAGACAATGCTTAGTCTCATGCTAGGAAAGGAAATGCTTAGCCTTATGCAATTAGGGAGACAGTGCTTAGCCTCATGCAAGAAGAGGAGACAATGCTTAGTCTCATGCTAGGAAAGGAAATGCTTAGCCTTATGCAATTAGGGAGACAGTGCTTAGCCTCATGCAAGAAGAGGAGACAATGCTAGTCTCATGCAGGGAAAGGCAGTGCTTAGCTTTATGCAATTAGGGAGGCAGTGCTTAGCCTCATGTAAGAAAAGGAAACAATGCTTAGTCTCATACAAGTAAAGGCAGTGCTTAGCCTTATTCAATTAGGGAGGCATTTCTTAGCCTCATGCAATAAAAGGAGACAATGCTTAGTCTCATGCAGGGAAAGGCATTGCTTAGCCTTATGCAATTAGGGGAAGCAGTGCTTAGTCTCATGCAAGAAAAGTGATGAGAGAGAGTGAATTATTTCTTAGCTGGATGTGTTTACATTTGGAAACTTGTCGTTATGAAGATAGTAACTTTGCTGTGTGTATGTATTTTTGAATACCCTTGCTATATTCCATACGCCTGTATTCAAAGAAAAATTGTGAGTTTTGCGGGGATGGTTGGTTCGTGCTCTTGATTCCTTGCTTTGCCTTCATTCTCGTCTCGAGGTCCTGTTTGAGTTACCTTAGGTAACGTCTGGTTGTCATAGAAATAAAGTTTTCGAAAAATATGAGTGGATTTGACAAATTATTTGCGAAAATATAGTTATTTGAAATGTAGTATGTGATATAAAATAATTTAGATGAATCAGTAACTTTGACACATTTTAGAGACATTGCAACCTCCTTGCCTTCCCCTCAAAATTCTGCCCCAGTTTAAATGCAATACATTTGGTTGTTCCACATATGACGAAGTTGCTGAACTTGCAATCCTATCCCGATTTCCGATCATGGGGGAGGATGAAGATTTTATTAAGATGTGACCGAACCAACATGGCTGCCTACGTATCCCCTCTTAAATAGGAATCAGGTTAAGCATAGTTCAATTACATCAGATGAAGAAATGCAAACAATCTTAAACATAGTATCTTTTGACTGCGTCTAAATTGATAAGTTTTGGCCAAATCTATCCGTCCATTTATGCAAGTATGAGTGCTTCTCCTGTTAATACTCGATGAACCTTGTAGGGACCTTGCCAGTTGGGTAAGAACTTCCCCTTGGCTTCATCCTGATGTGGGAAGATATGCTTTAGCACCAATTGCCCCGGTGTGAATTTACTTGGTCTAACTTTTTTGTTGAAGGCTCTTGCCATCCTGTTCTGATAGAGTTGACCGTGACACACTACATTCATTATTTTACCATCAATGAGATCTAATTGCTCGTATCGGCTTTGTACCCATTCTGAATCGCTGAGCTCGACTTCTTGTATAATTCTTAAAGAAGGATTTCTACTTCAGCAGGAATAACTGCTTCAGTCCCATAAACCAACAGGTAAGGAGTTGCCCCAGTTGGACTTTGGCTTGTTTTCAAAATCTTCCACTTCTCTGAAAATTTCCTCAGGTATCGTATCATCTTCCAAATCCTCCGAATCACTATCCTTATGTTGCGTTGTCTCACTACATGTTACAGTCGTAGATTCATCGGAATAAGTAATAATAATGGTCTAAAGAAAATGTAAAGGACAATAATAAATACGAAAAATAGCAATGCATTAATAAATCTTGGAAAAGTCAACAAGTACGGCTCGACGACTCGAGCAATTTTTCAAAAACAAAATACTTTCAAAACAAATACTGAAAATGTCAAAACTATTTTAAAAACAATTGATGCTAATTTGCCAGGCTACCAAGGAACTCGACGGGCTCGGAATGGTGCAACAGTCCAGCTCTTGAGAATGGTTCCTCTTTCCATGGTCTGAATGATAAGGTCTTCCTCCTCCTCCTCCTCAACTATTGCATTGCAATCCATATCTTCTTTATCCAGAAATAACTTCCTCATGCTGGCTAAGACTTCATCTTCCTCAAATCCTCACATCACATCTGCTTGTTAGAATGTCTGTTGTAGAGATGGTACCGGTTATTCCACTGGATAATAAGGACCACGCCATGGTGATGACCAATCTTGGTATTCTTGTCAAGTATATTCATACCCAAGCTCGAAAGTAGTACCATGACACTTCGGTTGTAATGGTTTGGTGATCCCATGGAGGTTTTTGCGGAGACCTTTGCCAGGTTCATACCTTGTCCATATTAATATGCTTTCTATCTTACTGCTCCACCATTTGTCCTTTTCAATTGCATTGACGCGCTCAATGGGATGGTATGTCTCTCCACCCAGCTTCTTCCTATTCTCAATGACTGGATCGGTCTCATTAGTATAGATAAGGTTGCTTCCATACCCATGGATAATCACTTCTTGATGATTCCATTCACATTTCACAGTCTGATGCAAAGTAAAAGCCATTGCCCCAGCGACATGTATCCATGGTCGTCCCAACAATATATTATAGGTAGCGGATATATCCAACACTTAGAACTCGACATCAAACCAGGTTGGTTCCATTTGTAGGTTGAGGTTAATTTCTCCGATTGTATCCCTTTGAGATCTATCGAATGATTTCACATTCATGCTTCCCATCTGTATCTCGTGCAGGCCTTTGCCCAACCTCTTTAAAGTGGTCAGTGGACATATATTGATATTGGATCCTCCGTCTATTAGGACCCTGGCGATGAACTTGTCCTTAAATCGCACTGTGATGTGCAATGCCCTGTTGTGACTTAGTCCTTCTGGTGGTAGCTCATCTTCGTGGAAGGTAATTTTGTGGCTTTCCAGTACCTGCTCGATCATGTTGGCCATCTCTCTACTAGTGATGTTGTTCGGTATATACGCTTCATTAAACACTTTCATCAAGGCGTTCCTATGTGTCTCAGAGTTTTGCAGCACCAACAAAATAGATATTCTAGCGGGGGTTTTGTTCAGATGATCAACAACAGAGTACTCATTTGCTTGTACTTTCCTCCAAAGGTCATCGGTACCTGTCTCGAAAATAGGTGGTTTGGATGCGGCTTCCTTGCTTGTTCCTCCCAAGTTTTCAGGTGTATAGATCCTGCCAGTTCTGGTCATGCCTTGTGTCGTACCTGTCTCCTCCATTTTTTCTTTCCCTTTTCTCATGGTTTCCCCAACATAGTCCCATGGGATGGCATCAGACTTGTAGGATGGTGTGGGAGCTACCATCACAGTGAAGGGTGCAGTTACCTCGACCTCAAATGGTGCTTGGGTTTGTACCACAACTGGTGTGAGGGTGGCTGCAGACGTCTTAGGATCATCCCCTTCCCGAATGAGTCCGATTGAACCTTCATGGTCCCATTCTTTATCTGTATCTATTACATTCACTCCCTCACCTCTGTTATCCGGGAGGGGATTGTTGCGCATATTTGGTACAGTTTCCTTTGCTTGTGTGACCTTGTTGTCGATCAATGTTTGAATCTTGTCCTTCAGTGTGCGACACTCATCAATTGTATGACCCTTCACGCCCGAATGATAGGCACATGTCTTGTTTGGGTTGATCCAATAGAAACGGCAGGGATGGGAGTGACATAACCGGCAGCCTTCACTCTCATATAATTGGTCTATAAGCTCAGCGATCAGGGTGTATGTCTAGGTGGTTTGTGGTCTAAGTTTGGTCGTGGTTTCTGGTAGTTTTGGTGGGCTGGTGAGGGTGAATGGTAATATGCGGGTTGAGTGTTATAGGCGTGGTATGTGGTAGCGGGTTGTTAGTATTTGGGGGGTGAAGGTTGATATGAGGGTGGAGGTGTTTGGTATGTGAGTGGAGATTTAGGACCTTGGGCCACCATGACAGCACCTACGTCCTTTTTCTTTGAGATGCCTCCTGATTGTAAGGCTTTATTTGTGGCTTGCAGTGCTTCAAAATTCGTCACCATCCCACTTTTAATCCCTTGTTCTATTCTTTCTCCTTTCTTGATGATGTCGTAGAATTTGTGGTTCTTAATAACCATCAACCTTTCATAGTACTGCGGGTCTTGAGCTCGGACGAAGAAATTATTCATTTGTTCTTCTTCAAGCGATGGTCTTACCTTTGCAGCCTCAGATCTCCATCGGGTAGCATATTCACGGAAGGTTTCTGTTGGTTTCTTTTTGAGGTTCTGAATGTAGAAAACATCTGATGTTTTCTCTGTATTGAACCTGAATCTGTCCATAAAGTCTGATGCTATGCTTACCCAGCTCACCCACTTCTTTGGATTCTGACTGATGTACCAGGACAATGCATCTCCTATGAGGCTTCGCATGAACAACTTCATGCAGATTTGTTCATTTCTGCCCACTCCTACAAGCTTGTCACAATATGTCCTCAAGTGCAATTTTGGATCACTGGTTCCATCGAACATTTCAAATTTGGGAGGTTTGTTCCCCTCCGACAGCTCTACATCTGGTTGAATGCACAAGTCTTTATAATTCAAACTTTCAACGCCTTTACCATCTTCGATATTCTGAACTCTGCCAGAGAGCTTCTTGAGTTCTTCCACCATATTCTTGATGAGTAGGTCCTTCTCGGCTGACTCGGGTATGTATATGGTTTGTTGTGGGGTGTGGGGTAAGGTCTCCACATATATCGGGCTTCTTTGGTGGACACCGGGGATCTGGACATAAGGGTGATCATTTTTTGAGTTTTGGAGGTCAGGAGTGAGTTGTGGTATATTCATAGGAGTATGATAAGTGGTATTTTGCGGGTATTACGTTTGGTGGTGATGATGTTGTTGCGGAGTTGGCACTGGAGGAGGGTTAGGGTTTTAGGGAGGTGTAGGGTACTAGTGTGGTGCAGGAGGGTTTGGCGGCGGGTTTTGGTTTTGTGGGTTTTGTGGTGGTGCTTAGTTTTGGGTGTTTGGATTTTGTTGGTTAATATTAGGGACATTTAGAGTGAGAGAAAGGTTTTCCAAGTTCTGGAACTGCTCAAGTTCTCCTTGTAGCTCCAAATCTTTTGTTCCAGTCGTAAGACCAAATCCTTCTATACCGGGGTGCTCCGACCATCTGAAGTTTCGACATTTTCTGCTATGTTGGCGTTATCCTTTCTGATACCACTCAAATCGTCCATTTTCCCTTTCCCTTTGCTTTTGTCTTTAGGATCACTTGGTGGAGGATGAGGTGGAGGACCTCTGGATCTAGTGTGATATGCTGATGATGCTAGTATGCACGAACCAATCTTGGGGAATCGGAATAATGAAAAATGAGAAAAAGCAAAAGGTAACCAAGTCAGTAAAGGATATTGAAAAGAGATCTAAAATTAAGCTAGAACACAGCGAAAACCATCATGTCCTAATCTACTTGGTCCCAGAAGGACCTTCTCCATGATTGGCTCTTTTGACTCCATCAATCAAGTTCCCCAGGTCGCGCATATCCAATAATAAGTAATCCATTGCTAGATGCCCTCCTTCGTTGCCATCCGCGTTCTGACAATCTGCAAGCCTCTTTCTCATCTTTCCTTCGAGCTCCATCAATCCCTATTCCAGATATTCTAACCTTTCTGTTGCATTATTTGCGATCCCCTTTCATTCATTTATAGCCTCCATGTCTATTTTATGTTGTTCCAGGTGCCTAGCTTCCGACTCAAAAACCCTTTTGCGCAGCCTTCTATACTTGACCTATGCCTCAACAACATCATCAGTGATCCTATTTTCCAAATTAACCCCTGGCTTGACGTCTCCCGCTATATCATCTACCAACCATGATGGATAGAAATACACATGACCGACTGGCACTTGTCTGGATCGATAGTCTCTTTTTCCACAATGAATTTCTTGTTCCACATATGTTGTGCCTCGAATTTGAAAGGAATGGTGTCTCCTTTGAAGTCTGCCTTGTACTGAACCATGTTGGAAACTCGAGGTATGACTTGTTTTCTTCCTGCCTATCTTATTACCCTTATAGAAGCAGAGGGATAAGTGCCTCGCAACTCGAACAACACCAAATAAGTAGTATCCCTTGACCTGATGATGAACTCACTGCTAGGAAACCACTCAAACATCCAATGTACCTTTTCGTCTGTCAAATTGCTGAAGAAACGGACCCAACTTATAGAGTTTCCGGTCTGTGCGAACCTATCTGGGATGAATGTCATTTTCTTTGGATGGTGGTAAGCTATGTAGTCATTCAATGGCCGTCACAGAAGCTCTTGACGATATTCTCCCCTCTGAAAGTGTTCTAATAACCTTACTTGCAATAATATATTACAACCTTCGAAATGTCCAAACCCCTAATTGCACCGATATAGAGTGCGGTACAGTTCGTCTAGGATCATATGGATGATGGTGTAGGTTTTACCCTCCATGCCTTCCATTAAAGTTCTTTCAACCATAGCTAAACGAGTGTGGATCCTTACCCCTTTCATTGGAAATATCAACAATCCCAAGAAGCAGATGATGAACACATAAACCCGGCGATGCGTCCAACCTAATGAAGTAATGGAGAGTTCATCATGATGAAGGCGATGTGATTTACTGTGCCCATAACGCTCATAAATAAATTCAAATGGGATATATGATTTCTTTAAACAAAAAATCTCATCATTTTTCTTAAAAACTAGCATCTTTAGAAAACCGCGAGGGGTGTGATTTTCTGGTACTAGTAATCCTGGACTATCCCATGGTAGCTTAGAAAAACCTTCTATTTCTTTTAAAAGAGGAGTCATTTCTATGTCACCAAATCGGAAGACCGCTCTTTTCTCGTCCCAGAACATGGTAGGAGCCTCTATCAAAGCTCTATTTGGTTGGATATTGAGCAAAGATGGCAAGTTTCCAAGTACTCTTCTCTCATGATTCTTATCGCAGGGCTCAAGGTCTTTCCACTAGTCAAGTAGCAGAGGTGGGATGTTTTGGATCATGCCGAACCTGGGGACTTCTTGCTTCATTTTCTGCAAACAAATAAAGGTTAGCCCTTTCCCCCTCCAGATTTGACTATTTACACAATAACGATCAACATATTGGCATATATTCTCCAAGTAATGCACATAACATGATGGCGCCCATTGGGATTATGGAATCTCGTCGGGCTTTGGACAAGTCTTATCTTAGCGGGGTATTACGTTAACGTTTTAATCCGTACTAGGTTTAACATGATGCATGTATATTTGATATTGGAGTAAGGTTTCTAGAAAGGTCTATACAGGTACTCTCAAGTGGAAAACTTGAGAGGGAAAGGCACGGGACCGTCGACTGCACCACTGATCGACTAGTCTATCGCAAATAAGCCTTTCCGATTTAAAAAAGGGTAATTATGGAAGAGCGTGGATACTCATCAAGTGCCACTAAGTTAATAATTGACACGAGTGGAGTATGATGTGGAGCATGCTTTATGCAGAGATAATAACATGTTGTCAAGTATTTGCATGATAAATATGTAGAAGCAGTAAGTACAACAGTAAGGTAAACATAGGAAAGAAAGACAAAAGAAAGAAGTAAGTTTAATCTGTGGAATATATGCAAGAATGTAATAAAGCAGGTAATGGAGTGAGGATGGGAGAGGCATCATATAACAGTCTTAAACAAAATGAAGAGCAATGAAAGGTGGTCATAGAAAATAGAGGTGAATGGAGAAGGGATATGCACGTTATGCCGGATATAAACGAATAAAGATGAATAGGAAAAGGATGTGCATGTAATAGAAAATTTAAACAAAAAAGGTGGAGAAAGGAAGGGATGTGCATGTCATATCAAAGAAAATAATCCACATAAGCCAAGTTCATTATGATAAGAGCCTAAGTATATCCCCAGCAGAGTCGCCATGTTGTTGCGCCCCATTTTCTCGCGAAAGAGGGTTTCGACATTGTGAAAACTATTTTGAGAGGGAGGTAAATTTGTAAAAGAACAAGAGTCGCCACCTAACGATTTTAAGGTGTGTTAGGTCACCTGCTTGCAAATAACCCTGTTTGACTAGTCAATGCCACCAAAGATCGGGTAAGGGATCAAATTATCGCAAAGAGAAGGTGTTAGGCACTCTTTGAGGTCCACAACTGTGGGTCCCGACTGAACTTTAAACTATGTGGATTATAATTAGGAAAGATGATCAAATAAACGCAGAAAAAAAGGGCAAAGAATTTTATTATGACAAAAGAAGATTTGATACAAATTTACAAGGGCATAATTATAATAGTCTAAGTGTATAAAGAGAAGGGGGGAGGGGTAAGTTTTTAGCCTAAAGGATCACCCCGTGCAATATAAATAATACCTTGCAACTTCCTTAAGACAGTGAGTTGCTCATATTATTCAGCGGGTACAGACTATCATCTCCCGGTACCCAATTACTATGTTAAAGTTGTTTACCTAAAGGCGCTCTAATTCAATTTTAAGTCGTACCCAATGCGTGCACTACCCGTCCCATGCCTATGGTCCAGGAGGCATTGGACCTTTGTTTGGGTGGTTCTAGACTTTACTTAGGCTGCTCAAAATGATAAAACTAAGCGACATTCAAAACAAATAGGACTTCACTTAAGGGCAATTAAAGGCTCAAGTTAGCCTCCACACATAGACAACAAATGCACGCAACCGGATTTCTACGTTAGGCATTAGACAGTTCCATAATTGAGGCAAATTGAAGTCATTAAGCTCTATAGACATGGTTCCTATATGATCTGATTCAAATGTTCAGTCAGTTTCAGATGCAAGGCGCCACTTTAAACCTATAGACATGATTTCTAAGTGATTTGTGCAATAGGGGGAATGAAAACCATTGTAAATACTCAGAATTACTCGTGTTTGATCCCATTGGCATGCTTTCTAAGCGAGTAGCAGTATTTTATAGCTAGATTCTAATAGTTGGCAGCTGAAAACTGATTCTATAACACTTCATCTCTATAGGAATGTTTTCTAAGAGAGCGATAGATATAACAGTAGCTGATGAATCAATTAAGAAACTGTAGACATGATACCTAGATGAGGACCAGTAGAACATAAGCTAGTATGATCCTATATGCATGATATCTAATGAATATGTTGCAGTTATGAAAATTGAAGGGCAGTTATTGGCATTTATTTCCTATAGGCATGCTTTCTAGTGACACATAGTAGTAGACATGGGAATGAATAGAGTACTTAAGCTCATGCTTTGATAATAAACAAGTTATGTGGGTGTGTGATTCCCCTACGACATGATTTCTACTAGTGTACATGGAAATTTGAATAGCACATATGACAGGTTGGATAAAATAACAAATAAATCATATGAACCCTATAGGCATGTTTTCTACCCTTTCATGCAAACATCAGAATATACTTGTTTCCCCAATTTCACTAACACCCCAATTATGTATTACAAAATTATTACCGACCAGATGAGGAATATAAGTACAAATATTACACAAGAAATTATAGTAGGCCTACAACAGGTCCAAAGGAGATACCCAGTATCGCCTGGGCCTTCAACAAACTCCTTCTTTCCAAATAGCATGCCCAAATACAAATGGGGACTATGCCCATCAACACAACCCAAAAGTCATAGAGGAACTCAAGTCAAACCAAACAGTCACAAATTGACCATATGACCCAAATAATTAATTACACAGAAATCACTTACACAATCCAGTTTGCAGATTAAACAAATAATGTGAGGAAGGAAAAACTAAATGCCAGAGACAACTCAAATTCCAGCAGCAAAGGGAGGGATCAAAGAACCCCAAATCCTAGTGTGTCAGAGTTCACAAGGGTCTCAAATGAATCCCGCATAGTGCTCACACTAAGGATGTCAATATCGAGAGTTTTGGTGGCCTTCAGCCGGCCAAGAGTGATAGATTCAGAATAGTGTAGGTAATAAGTAAGAGTGAGAGAACAATGATCAGGTGGTGGAATTTGAAGAGGTGCACTTGTATTTTAGAAACAGACATAGCAGGGGTGTTTAAACAAAGAACATACAAGCAAAGAGAATAAAAAAAACTCAAAGGACAGGTTGATGTCACAAGTTCAAACACTTAGCATATTGGGCGAAAAACATTTTGTAGGAAGCAGGGGAATATGCCAAACGAGACTAAAGTAGAGCATTAACTTAAAAGATTTAAAGCCTAAGGGTCCAAATTATGTTGAACACCAGAAAGTAGACAAGCCAACTTATATCAATAAGGCAAAACAATGTCAAACATTATAAGGAAACACAAGTTAAGATAGCTACTCTAAAGGTCCCAACTAATCACCAGGGAATACAGGATTAAGGAAACCAAATACATAATGAGTGACAGAAATAGTCATGGGAGTAGGTCATAGATAGAGTTAAGGTCTTAAAATAGATTAGGACACATTATAGATAGGAGTAAGTCACTACAGGAACCCAAGACAAAGCAGGGAAACAAACTCATGCCAAGCAGAAAATGTAAACGTCCAGGTACCAACACATTAGGCTAAACGAATTAAGAGAGTCCAAATTGTTCAAGTTAAGCATACACATATCTCAGAACTGGAAGTTTAAGGTAAAATCAAATGCTAAAGAAGTTCAGATCACAAAACAAGTTTAATGCCAACAAGGTTGCACATAGAGATGGTCTAAAAACACATTAGATTATGAAATTTTAGAGGTACAAATTATGAAAATCATGAACACAGGAGAATGAAATTGCAAAATGCTAATGAACTCACCAGTTATCAATTGACAAATAGACAAGCAAGAAAGAACAAACTCCACAATACTCTGAACGTCAACAAAGAGCAATAGAACAAAGGATCTTAGTGCGTCAGAGTTCCCAAGGGATTCAAATGAACCCCGGGAATTGCTCTCACCAAGAAGAATTGAAAAATAGAATTCTGGTGGCCTTGGCTTCAGCCGGCCGAGAGCCAAGAGAATGAGAGAATAATAGAGTGGAATGCCTTAGTTTTTTAGTGAATCGCGTGATTAGAAGTCTGTCCATAAGAGGAATAGGGGAGAGATTTGTATAGTGTTGAAATTGAATGAACAAACAAGGAAAATAATCGATTAAAATAAAATTAGGAAAGAAATCAAGTAAACATGGACAAAAAGAGTAAAATATCGTATGCAAGTTAGTAGATTAACCGTAAAGGGAAAATATCAAACTCCAAACCATAGTTATGGTTTTAAAACTCAAAATTGGCCAACTGGTATGAAGAACCAAGTTTCTCTTCGTGTATATGGACGGGATATTGTCCAAATATCCAAGATTGAGTTGATTCTCATTCGCTATAGAGGTGGTATTTGCCAAAATTGGCCAAATACCTACATAATGCCATAAACGTGTGACCAGTATCAAAGGGTCCCAAATATGGTAAGCAAATAATGGTAAAATTCCATTATCAGCGGGATTAAGAGAGGGAATTAAGGGGGAGGCGGCTAGGGTTCTTCAGAAGAGAAAAGAGGAGAGTTGAGAGCAAGGGCGGCGGATTAAGGGGAATGGGTAGGGTTTCTGGGTTGGGTTAATTAAAAAGGGGGAACGAAAGAGGGTCGTTGATCTTGAGAGATCAACAGCTAGGATTAAAAAATTGAACGGGTGGTTCGTTTGAAGTGGGTCGCGACCGGGTTTTAGTAAAGAGTTATTTGAATTGGGCTGGGGGCTATTTAGCTAAGGAATTGGGCCAATTTTGGTCCGAAAATTACTTAAAACTGGGCCATAATTGAAATACACAAAATTTATCAAACAAAATAATTTATAAAAGTAATTAATAAATAATAAAAATATTATTTATGCACTAAATTTATTGAAACAATAACTTAACATTATAAAAATATAAAAATACTATTTTGGCGCAAATAATGTAATAAAACGTAATTATGCATGAATATAGGCTATTGTTGCAAAATTATGTAAATAACTTAAAATTACAAATATGCTTACATAAAATAAAGTAAAAAATATTCTGAAACATATATGTTGATGCAAATAATAACCTTGGGTAATTAAATCATCACAAAATAAACTAAGAGGTAATTAATAAATATTTAAGTAATTTAAATGCAAGAAAACATGAGTTTTAAAGCTAAAAAAAATATGAAAAATTATAAAAAATGCTTGTATAACTGTTATAAATTAAGTAATGATATAAAACTGATATTTTGAAAGTATATATACTTAATTGAAAAATATGAGGGCAAAATTGGGTATCAACAAGGAACAGATTCATCGACAGGTTCCCTTGAGGTTTGAGGATCATTTCCTCTTTGTTCTATTCCCCATGTCATGTTACCCTGGGCGGAAAAACCTGTTCCATCACCTGTTCCTTCCTCTAGTGCAACTTCAGTCTGGGCTGTGGTTTCATTTGAGTTTCTTACCAGCCCAATTGATTCATCATCATGTTCCCGCCTCTCAGAAAGAATGTTAGTTTCATCAAAGACCACATGAATACTTTCTTGTACACACATAATTCTTTCGTTATAGACCTTATAAGCTTTTCTATGTGAAGAATATCTCAAAAATACTCCATCATCACTTCTGGGATCAAACTTACCTAGGGAGTCTTTACCATTATTGTGCACAAAGCACTTGCATCCAAATGCCCTAAGATGGGATATGTTTGGTTTTCTCCCTTTAAGTAACTCATAGGAAATCTTCTCTACAAGATGTCTAGTCATGCACCTATTTATGATGTAGCACGCAGTATTTATAGCTTCTGCCCAAAAGCTATTGGGCAGTTTACTAGAAAGAAGCATAGTCTTAGCCATATCTTCAAGTGTCCTATAGGAGAAGAAAAATTATGATCTATGCCATGCTAATCACAAAATTCAGCAAATTTAGCATTTTCAAATTCAGTTCCATGATCAGACCTAATTGATGCAAGTTGATTACCTAGTTATTTATGAGTTTTTCTAAAAAAAGAAGTAAACATGTCAAATGCTTCATCTTTAGATGTTAAAAACAATATCCAAGTAAACCTAGAGTAATCATCAACAAGCACCATCACATATCTTTTACCACCTCTGCTTAATGTTCTCATTGGACCACAAAGATCTATATGGACCAGTTCCATCGTTCTGGTGGTGCTTATAATTTTCTTGCATTTAAAAGAGGATCTTACCTGATTCCCCCTTGCACAAGCCTCACAAACTTTATCTTCCTTGAACTTAATGTTAGGCAACCCTATCACCAGGTCCTTGGAGACTAATTTGTTAGTTGACTCAGACTGGCATGTCCAAGTCTCTTGTTCCAAAGGAGGGGATCATTATCCAAAACACTTAAGCAAGTGACTTCATTTTTTGAAAGTGTGGACAGATCTACAGTATATATTGTTCACTCTTTTGCCCTGCAAGACAATCTTGTCAGTGGTAACATTAATCACAAAACATTTGGTAGAGGTGTCGCGCCCCTTTTTTCCCCCTCGCATAAATCGGGGTTTCGACATTTAATGAGACAACTCCCTTCCTTTTTGGGATGGAAGTATGGGATTTGAAGAGTCTCCACCTAACGGATTAGGTGCATTAGGACACCTAAAGCAAATAACTCATGAGACTAGTTTGCATCACCAGAGATCGGGTCAGGGCTCAAAATTACCTTGAGGGTAAGGTGTTAGTCACCCCTCGAGGTCCACAAAGGTGGGTCCCGGCCGAACTTAATTAAGCGAATTAGTCATTGAAGGAAAATAAAGCAATTTAGACAACTATTATTTTAAAGCAGGAATTAAAGGGGTCCTAAGTTTCTTAGCCTATAGGATCATTTTCATGCAATACTTGGTAACTTTCTCCAAGTCGGGGTGCTACACATAGTATTAACGCACATGTCATCATCTCCTTTACTACCCAATTACTATCTTTCAGTTATTACCTAAGCGTTCTAATAGCTTCTAACTCGTACCTTATGCGTGATCTACCCGTCCCTTACCTATGGTCCTGGAGGTATTTAGGACCTCTATTTAAGGTAGTTCTAGACTGACCTAGGTTGCTAAAAAATGAGAAAGCTAAGCGACAAACAAAATTCAGATAGGCTTGTCACATAAGGAGCAAATAGGAGCTCATGTTAACCTCCACAAGTAAACAGCAAATGCACGCAACTCCAACAGACAAATTTTATTAATTTAATACCTTATAGGCATGATATCTAGATGAGCATAAACAGAATATAAGACAGCAGTTTATTAAAGCGAACAGTGGTACCTATCAGTTTGCCTACTGAATTTTGTTAAAACTCTGAATCTGGGCAAACTTCAAGCAATACTAAATCACAGTTCTTTTTAGCCCCAGAATTCCTATAAGTTTTCCTAAGTGATAACCAGAATAGAATCCTATAGGCATGGTATCTAAAATTGTTAATTAAACCATAGTTTATAAACGAGTTACTGATTTTAACAGACAGGTTTTTTTTTATCCTTTAGACCCTATAGGCATGCTTTTTAATTTGCAGAATTAGTTAACTCTTATAGGCGTGATTTCTAGGTGTTAGAATTGATTTATTTATTTCTTGTAGACATGCTTTCTAGTTTACAGAATTAGTTAACTCCTATAGGCATGCTTTCTAATTTACAGAATTAGTTAACTCCTATAGGCATGATTACTAGGTGGGTGGAAACGTTAACAAATTGCCAGGAAAGTTCAATAATTTACACAAAGAAGATCCTATATACATGATCTCTAATGCTTATTGAAATTGGAAATAGGTGTTGATCCTATGAACGTGGATTCTAATGCAGAATTATAAAAGACTTATAGGCAAGATTTCTTATATGCCAAAATAGGACAGTTCAGAGTCATAAACAACCAGAAGGGAACCCTATGGACAGGATCTCTAAATGCACATAAGAAATCAATACAATGGACCTATATGCAGGATTTCTACCCCAAGCTTGAACAAAGACATAGAAAACCCTCCCCAGCTTTTTACTAATAACCCCAGATCTGTTATTATAGAGATTATTACATCCCAATACGAATGAATCACATAATGCTAATCATTATACTATAGGGAGCCTTAGAAGGCCCAATGTCAACCTGGAAACAAGGACTTCAAACAAGCAAGTATGAAGTACAGGTGGTCCACCCATGATACACAAGGTGGGATGCGGTGTGTCAAAGTTCACAATGGCCTCAGGATCCCGGGCAATGCTCACACCAGAACCCTTTTCAGAGAAACAGTTTGTGAAAGATTGGAAGACCAGCTCCAATGTGTCAGAGTTCAGAGAAGTCTCCAGGACCCTAGGCAGTGCTCACATTGGGGGTGGTGGGAACCTAGATAACTAATAGTAGAAGTTTGAAAATAGTATATAAGGGGTAGAGGGATAAGTTTTTAGGAAAAAAATAATTTAAATTTTCAGAAGTGAATAGGTCCAAACCACATAGTTGCAAATAGAACTGGGCCAAGAAACAAACAATCACATAGTTTTAAACAGATTAGAACTTATTCACCCTAAGTATTCATACTAGTACTTAAAGTGATTTACAAAGAGCAGGGACACTTTGAACTAACATACATGATTTGCTAAACATATTTGCAATATCTAAACATGCTCAGAATAGGGAACATATAGCTGAACCAAACAAGGTTTCATATTACTGAGGATTACTTACTTTATTAATTACCACTAGGTGAAATCATATAGACATGTATTAAACAGGAAACATGCTGAAGTTTGGGATAATTAACCAAATAAACACATAGAGCAGGATAGGGTAGTAGCATGCAAGTTTCAGAAGGAAGTAAGAAAGTATCATGGATCAAACAGAAGCATATTGAAGTTTGAAATATACTAACCACATAGTCATATTGTCACGACCCAAATTCCCAACCTTAGGGATCGTGATGGCTTCTAACACCACATTTGCTAGGCAAGCCACTGTTAGAGTTCGATTAGCTTTCCTTTGATTATCCATTTAAACATAATAAAATAAATTTAAAGTAAACTTAATCTAATGGTTTCCAAAGAATAACTCCAAATATAAAATAATAAGCAAATAAATAGACCGATCCACGAACTAATTATATAAATAACTCTAAGACTACCCCAGGGTCTGGTATCACAATTCACGAACTACTAAAGAATACTACAAATAATGGCTGAAAGAAATAATGTAACTGTTTTGAGGAAATATAAAACAGTCTCTACGAACCAAGAGAAGACTCTCGGGATCTGCGAACGCCGGCAGATATACCTCGTGTCTCAGGATAATGAATAGCGGCTACTAAAAATCTCTACTGCTGGCCGGTACCTGGATCTGCACAAAAGAGTGCAGAGTGTAGTATCAGTACAACCGACCCCATGTACTGAGTAAGTGCGGAGCCTAACCTCGACGAAGTAGTGACGAGGATAAGGCGGGGCTATTATAACTTAACCTGCGACAATATATGTATATAATAAAGTAATAAAACAATCCTATGCAAACAAGAAAATATAACTGCAACAATGAATAAATAAAATAACTCATTCGCCTATTCCAGGCCTCAGCTGTGACCAAGATCCCACATAAATTTCTAAATTTTACTTTAAAACAATCGTATGTGCATAATATGAGAAACAATAGAGTAAAACAATAAAGCTTCCAAATCTTTGTAATTAAAATCAGTAAAACATAAATATCCTCCCTCATCACTGTCTTGTTGCGGCGTGCAACCCGATCCCACCTATCCACCCTTATCACTATCATTTATTTCCCATGTCCACCCTTATCACTATCATTTATTTCCCCTGTCCACCCTTATCACTATCATTTATTTCCCCTGTCCGCCCTTATCACTATCATTTATTTCCCCCGGACGCCCTTATCACTTCAATTGATTTATTTATCAAAAACTTTCACAATTCAGGCCAAGCCTTTCACAACACGTTTATCTCAACAATTGTAAACAGAACACAGCATAGCTCACAAGTTGTATCCAATATTATTTCATAATGAAAGCAACCAGAATATATGTAAATATCGTAACACTGTCATCCAGCTCAACCTTTATGTACCATAACAAAATCAACGGAACAACCAACACTTTTAACACGCGTGCAACAATATTTGGTAATAATCTAATGAAAACAAATAGTCAAGTAGCATATGCAGAATAATCCAATTACGTACTTGAACATATTTCTAAAAGCCGCCTATAAATGAATATTTTCATCTATTCACTCATGACCTAAATTTAATGAGCTCCAAATAGTTTATATTATCCTACCGTTTTATATTTTTAAAGTCTGGGGTCCTACTCTACAATATTATCAATACATT
This sequence comes from Nicotiana paniculata, assembly GCA_005239505.1. Lineage (NCBI taxonomy): Eukaryota > Viridiplantae > Streptophyta > Magnoliopsida > Solanales > Solanaceae > Nicotiana > Nicotiana paniculata. The sequence goes on from MDKI01254304.1 coordinate 56,335, forward strand.
TTTTTTGTTTATTGGTCTAAGGTTTAAGACTTCACTAAACCTTCAAAAGAAAAACATAAAAACGATAATCCAAATGCATTCTTGATCTATATAACATCAAGACAAAAGTACATGTGACTCTTATTCAGGTCTTAGATTTATTATAGCAAAGATCATCACTTGACCATATAAACCTCAACAATTATAAAACAGTCAAGCCGGGAAGCAAATAAACTGAAAACGGAAAAGGGATCATGGTAAACAACAATTTGGTATTGCATAGGTACTCGTCACCCCACCTATACACTACACACAAGCAATTTCACATAACAATCAGGTTGGGGATTCCTATTCCCTCAAGTCAAGGTTAAACCAATCACTTACCTCAACTTCGCAAGCCACTCACTGTTCAACTATAGTTTTTCCTCTTGAATTCACCTCCAATACACTCGAATCAAACCATAATTAACTTAATATCATTAATTAATTCTTAATGAACTAACTTTACTGAAAATTATAATTTTTCCTAAGTTTTCTAAAAAAAAGTTAAAACCCGACCCCGGGCCTGCTTGGTCCAAACTCGGGGTTCGAACCAAATTATTTTTGCCCATTCACCCACGAGCCCGAATATACAAGTAGTTTCAAAATACGACCTCAATTCGAGGTAAAGATTCAATTGTTATAAAATTCTCTAATTCTACCCAAACCCTCAATTTTTACCATGAAAATTCTTAGTTTTTGATTTAAAAGTGATGAAAAACATTGAGTAATTGAAATATAACCAAAAAAGACGAGTAGAGAACACTTACCCCAATCCGTATGGTGAAAATCGCCCAAATCCGAGCTCCCCAACTCAAAATATGACCGAATGAACAAACCCTGATTTTATATATTTTTCTGCCAGCTATTCTGCCTCGATTCTCATACAAACAATCCCGAAACTCGATTTATATGTCTCCAATGGATTCATTGTGAAATTCTGGTCAAGTTAGGCTTTTGAATCACTCAATTTGACCTTATAATGAATGAGATATGTAGGTTTTAATATTTGTAAATACTGCAAATTTTTAAATACGTGTCAGTGGCAATTTCGTAATTTATCTTAAAAATCTGGCAACCCTATTTTTAATAAAATGACCATAAATTCCTCATACGATGCCCAAATTCAACGATTCATTTTGCTACGGGTCCGTAATTACGATACGGATCTAATACTTCATTCAAAACAGAAATTGGAGCTCATTTGTTCAATATGATATCATTCATGCTTGAAGAAACGACGTCGAAGCATAAACAAGAACGAGCGCAACACAACTCAAACCTATTCGAAACTCATCCGAGCCCTCGGGGCTCTAAACCAAACATGCACGCAAGTCTAGAAACATCATATGGACTTTCTCGGCTATCAAATCATGGAAATAACATGTAAAACTACGAATTAAACCTCAAAACTCATCATTTTTCTCAAGAACACTTCAATTTAACTATTTCTCAACCGGACGTCCGAATCACGTCAAATAAACTCCGATTCTCACCAAACTTCACAGTTAGTATTCAAATACTATAACAAATCTATATCGGGCTCCGGAACCAAAATACGAGCCCGATACCAATGGTTTCAAACATTAATTCTTTTCTTTATTTTATTAATAATTCAGCAAAATAATTTCTTTCAAAAATTGATTTCTAAGGCTTGGGACCTCGGAATTCATTTCCGGGCATACGCCCAAGTCTCATATTTTACTGCAGACCTCTCGGGATCGTCGGAACACAGATACGGGTTCGTTTACTAAAAATGTTGACTCAAGTCAACTAAAACCAAATTTTAATTCTAAAAAAATATTATTTTTTGTATTTTCACATAAAAGCTTTTTGATTTCACGCCCGGACTACGCACGCAAATTGAGGTAATTAAAATTAGTTTTTTTTATGGCTAATAAGCCTAGAACGGAGTCTTAATTCATAAAATGACCCCTTGGGTCATCACAATCTCTACCTCTAAAACAAATGTTCGTCCTCGAACAGACATAGAAAATTACCTGAATTGGAAAAAAAAATTGGATATCTACTCTGCATGTCCAAATCGGACTCCCAAGTCGCTGCCTCAATGGGCTGACCTTTCCATTGCACTCGAACTGAAGGAAAACTCTTAGACCTCAACTGACAACCTGCCGGTCTAGAACGGCTACTGGCTCCTCCTCATAAGTCAAGTCTTTGTCCAACTGGATAGAGCTAAAATCTAACACGTGGGACGGGTCACCATGATATTTTCGGAGCATAGACAAGTGGAATGCCGTATGAACTGAGGATAACTCTGGAGGCAACGCAAGTCTATAAGCTACCTCCCCCGCTCTATCAAAATATCAAACGGCCCGATATACCTAGGGCTCAACTTACCCTTCTTTCCAAACCTCATAACACACTTCATGGGCGACACACGAAGCAATACCCTCTCTCCAACCATGAATGCCACATCACGAACCTTACGATCGTCATAACTCTTTTGCCTAGACTGAGCTCTGCTTCTGTCTCTTCCCCTAATCGTAGCTGTCATTGGGGCTTCATCTCCTGTCCGGTTGTAGACGCTTTGCGCGTTGTCGAGATTTGTGAGAGGACGAGAATAGACAAGTTCAATCATCAATGGTAGAATAAATTCGTATGATAGAGTAGAATAGAAGTGAAATTGTTCCTAACTTCATAGCCTCTGAGAGATAAGTACAAACATCTTCGTACCGATCCTTTAGACGCTACCAAGTTTGTTCGTGAATCGTGAGACCTAAGCAACCTAGTGCTCTGATACCAACTTGTCACGACCCAAATTCCCAACCTTAG
>MDKI01247867.1:0-17616 GCA_005239505.1 Nicotiana paniculata
AAACCCGTCAAAACTCGATTTCTGGCCGACTGGGGACCCTGGCGTTTCAGCCCAAATGCCTGGATAAGGCCAGGCAGCCCCTGGCGTTAGGGCTCTAACGCCTGGCTAAGGCCAGGCTGGGCCAGGCTGTTTGGCTGTGTCGCCCGGCTATCGCCCGGGTGTCCCATTTCGCGTATTTTCCGACGTATTTGCATCCGTTTAGCCCCGTTTCCATTTCCAATTCACCTACACATAAAATAAACCCCATTAGGCACATACGACGTGTATTTTATCATTAAAGCACATAAAATGCAAGGTATATAATGCTTAAAATCATGAATTCTAGCCACGCATCAATTATTCTAGCTGATATACGGTGACTAATATACATAATTACACATATATAATTTAAGTAAGGGATATAAAATTAATATTACAAGCTATAAGGAGAATATATGTTATAAAATCAAACCGGAAGATAAGTCTATGAAATTATTCCGATTAAATAAGAAGATGTTGTTTTACACTTTGCCTGTAATATATTCTTTTAGGGGTGTACATAGGTCGGGTTGGTTCGGGTTTTTTAATTACCAAACAAAACCAATTGTGTCAGGTTATTAAATCTAAAGACCAAACCAAACCAATAAAAGTCGAATTTTTTAATTTCGGGTTGTTTCAATTTTTTTCCATATAATTTCATAGCATAAACATAGAATTTGAGCACCAAATATTTTTTTAATCCTAGTAATACATAACTATATGAGGAGTTTCCAAGAAACTAACATAAAATATGAGATGAGTCATGACATTGTACCTAAAAATTCAACAACAAAGATAACAAAATCGCATGAAACAAATATTATTAACAAGCCATAATGAAAATAAACATAATCTTAAATTACTAAGTTGATAAAATAAGTACGACTAATAAGTACTACTCTCTCCGTTCTAATTTATGTGAACTTGTTTGACTGAGCACGGAGTTTAAAAGAAAGAAAACTTTTGAAATTTGTGGCCTTAAACAAGTCAAAAAGGGGCCTAGAGTATTTGTGTAGTTATAAAAGCTTCTCATTAAGGGTAGAATTATAATTTTAAGCTAAATTATTTCCAAATTTATAAAGAGGTCATTCTTTTTGGAACGGACCAAAAAGGAAATAGATTCACATAAACTGGAACAGAGGAGGTATTATTTATGTCACGGCCCAAAAATTTTAACTAGTCGTGATGCCACCTAACCTCACCCCCTAGGTAAACCATATAACAACAATCCAATTCAATTAATATTTAACTGACTCTAATACACTCTCTGGAGACTGGTAATACAAATCATGAGCTTCTAAGATTAGAATTTACAAAGTTGATGTGAAATAAAAATACGTCATATGTCTGAAATATACATGAACAGATTAAAAATTCTAACGCTACCATGAACAAGAGGCAGCAATGACTGAATCACAGGTACATCTTCAATGCTAGCTCCTACCATGTACAACAACATCAACATCTAAAATCTGCACGCAATGTGCAGAAGTGTAGTAGGAGTACAACCGATCTCATGTACTCAATAAGTAACAAACCTAACCGTAGGTTGAAAGTAGTGACAATCTGGGACAAGGGTCAGAGTCCATACTAATAACCAATAACATCTCATAACAATATAATTTAAAGCAACACAAGTAATGACACGATAATAAAATACTCAGCTTGTATACAATTCCAGAAAATAAATATTTTCTTTTCAAGTATAACAGTAAAACTCAAATCTTTTGCCGAAAATTACCGAAAATATGAGTAAGTTTGAAATCTATGATTTTTTCTCAAAAACTTTAGTGACATATAAGAAATTTCATTATCAGATGGCATGAGGAAAAATACCTCTCTATGCATACATATCAAGTATGCATGTCTAATGCAATGCAGCACCGTAGAACTCATGTATTCACACTCTTAGTGTACTCAATTAATTAGTAACAGTGTGGGGCGGATCCAACCAGGGAAGATCCATCCCTCAATATAAAATGCAACTGACAGTCAGTCACTCAGTATTGTATATGGCCAATCCAGCCCATGAAAATTCAACACAATTATAAATAAATAAGGCAACTCCATGCCCAGGGAAGTTCATCCCAAATATAAATAAATAAGGCAACTCTGTGGCCTGGGAAGTCCATCCCATATTTAAATAAATAAGGAAACTCCTTGCCCTGGAAAATCCATCCCAAATATAATATCATTTGCGGCTCACTGAGTATGAAATTATTATTTAAACATATAATTCAATTACGACATATGTGGGCCTCAATAATACCGGCATATAGTCTCAGCATGATTTTTAACATGATTCTCAATTCAATTTCTTTAACACATGAAAGTGCATGGATAATACCAAGATTATTTGACTACAAAATTCCACGAAATCACTTATGTCGCAATTTCGACGGCGCATGCCCACACGCTCGTCACCTAGCGTGTGCGTCACCTCTAAACAAATCGCATAGCATGTATATTCAGGGTTCATATCCTCAGCTCCAAGTTTAGAAATGTTACTTACCTCAAACAAGCCGAATTCGATGCCGAGCAAGCTAAACAATACTCCGAAAATTCCATTCTGCGCGTATCAACCTCCGAACGCCTTCCTATCTCCTCAATTCCAAGCCAAATGATCTGAAACTAGTCAAATAACGTGCAAATTAATCAAAATATACTCCAATACTTATAATTTAATAATTTATAAAAATTTCCAACTCCGCTCGAAAATTCAACCAAAAGTCAACAGTGGGGCCCACGTCTCGAAATCTGACAAAAATTACAAAATCCGAATTCCCATCAACCAAGAGTCCAAACATATCAAAATTACTCAAATCCGGCGACAACTCTGCCTTTAAATCCTCAATTAAGGTCTATGAAGTTTTCAACTATTTTCAACCCAAAACACTAATTTGTTCATAAAAACAACAATAGATTCGTGTAATTTAACCAAAATCGAGTTAGAATCAGTTACCCCAATCCATAAGGTGAAAATCACCTCAAAAGTCGCTTCAATCTGAGCTCCATAGCTCCAAATGTGTTAAAATGGACGAAACCCCCATTTTTAGAATCTGTCCAGGCAAGTCGCATGATATCTGCGACTTGCCTCTGTCCAAAAAAACAACGATCTTTCCCAATACAGAAATAGGCATAACTCTCTCATACGATGTTCGAATTCGACGATTCTTCTTGCTATGACTCGTAATTTCAATACGGATCTAATGGTTCAGTTAGAACCGAATTTGGAGCTTATTTTCTTAATGTCACACCATTTATGCTTGAAGAAATGACGTTGAAACATTCTAGAAATATCCAAATTAAATACCGGGCATACGCCTAAGCCCAAAATCATCATTCGGACCTAATGGAATCATCAAAACTCCTATCTGAGGTCGAATACTAAAATGTCAAATTTGGTCAACTATTTCAACTTAAGGCTTACAACATAGATTTCATTCTTCCGAACTAATCCCGAAACACCTGGATTTGCACACGAAGTGCAGGGTACAGCGTGAGTACAAATAACTCAGTAAGAAACAAGACTAAATAAAGAACTGAAGATAGTGACGAGCTACACAGTTATAGTTCAATTTTAGTAATCACAACAAAAGAAAGTAGGCATGCTTTCAAATCCGGCAGTTTAAGTCAAATCAGTTTATTCATGTCAAGTTCAAATAAAACAAGATGTAATATCTCTCAGAAATTTCAAAGTAGTGATATATGGAAGTTAAGAGCATCAATGAGGAAATCAAAAGCACATTCTCAGAGCAACAATCACTCAACCTTTCTCAATAGATCAACACTCGGCACTCGGCACTCGGCACTCGGCACTCATCACTCGTACTCAATAGGTACTTGTGCTTACTGGGGTGTGTACAGACTCCGGAGGTCTTCTTCATACCAAGCGCTACATTGTTACGGTGTGCAACCTGATCCATCAATATACATATAACCATAAGGCTCGTTGCGGTGTGCAACCCGATCCACACATATTCATCCCTAAGACTCGTTGCGGCGTGCAACCTGATCCACATATATACAGCCCTGAGGCTCCGTGGCGTGAAACCCGATCCACATATATACATCCCTGAGGCTCGTTGCGGCATGCAACCCGATCCACATATATACATATCGCTCACAACTCGGCACTCAGTCCCTAACTTAGTCACTAACCTCTCCCATCTCTAGGGCTCTCAAAAGTCATGAAAATCAGCCCAAACAGCAATAATATGATGTATCAACAAGGAATAATAGAGACTGAGATATGATATGCAAGTAGAATCTTAGGCTGAGTACAAACAGCAAATAACAGGCAATTCAACATGTACACGGTCCCTGCGGGTCCCAACAGTACTAACACATGGCCTAAACATGATTTCTAGCATGATTTGCAGTTAAATTCCTAAAATACTTGGAGAGTATATAGCTAGAAACAAGTTATTCAACTTCACAATTTTCATGGTATGGACCAAATCCCAATTCCTACATTTGCACGCCCACACGCCCGTCACCTAGCATGTGCGTCACCTCCAAACCAATCACATGACGCAAAATCCGGGGTTTCATACCCTCAGAACTAGATTTAGAACTATTACTTACCTCGATTTGAGAAAATTCCCTACTCCATTTGGTCTTTGCCTCGAAAATCGGCCTACGAACATCTAGAATCTAGCCACAAAATATACAATACAATCAACTCGGGCTAAGAAATCAAATCCAAAAGAAAAATACGAAATTTTAATCAAAAATCCGAAATCGGCTCGAAATCGGCCCCAGGTCCACGTCTTAGAATTAAAAAAAATCTACAAAACGTGAAAGCTCATTCAACCATGAGTCTAACCATACCAAATTTACCCAAATCCGATATCAAAATCTAGTTAAAAACCTCAAAAATCTAGCCTAAGAACTTTTCTTCATTTTTCCCAATTTTCCACCCCAAATTACAAATTAAATGATGGAATCAAAGGCATAATCATGATAATTAACCAAAACTAGATAGGATCACTTACCCCAAACACCCACGCAAGAATCTCTCCAAAAATTGCTTTCAACCGAGCTCCCAATTCAATATTCTGTTATGAGCTCAAAACCCTCATTTTTGAATTTTTATTTTTCCCAGGTACGCCTCATTCGCGTTCGCGAAGCACAAATTTCCTCTGACCAAAATCCCTTCTACGCGAACGCGATAAACCACTCGCAAACAAAAACCTTTACTGAGCCCTCTCATCGTGAACGTCACTGCACCTCCGCGAATGCGTAGACCAAAATTATGGGGTCCCCAGTTGCCTCTTCTCTTCTCCGCGAACGCGCTCGCAACCTCTATCGCGTTCGCAATGCACTCTCTTCCCAACCTCAGCGAACGCGTCCTCTTCTTCGCGAACGCAATGAGAAATATTTCCTCAGCCTCCAGATGCACTTCGCGAATGCGAGACCATTCTCGTGAACGCTTAAGAGGAAATCAGATCCAGCCAAAAACCAGCAAACTCAACTTCAGCAGTCTCCCAACTTCAATTCCTGATTCGTTAACCCCCAAAACTCATCCGAGGCCCCCGGGACCTCAACCAAACATACCATCAAGCCCCCAAAACATCATAAGAACTTAGTCGAACCCTCAAACCACCTCAAATAACATCAAAAACACGAATTGCACATAGATTCAAACCTCATGAACTTTGAAACTTCCAATTTGTACAAACGACGCGGAAACCTATCAATTCACGTCCGATTGACCCCAAATTTTGCACACAAGTCACAAATGACACCACGGACCCACTCCAACTTTCAGAATCAGTATCCAATCTCGATATCAAAAAGTCCACTCCCGGTCAAATTTTTCAAAAATTCAACTTTCGCCATTTCAAGCCTAATTCCACTATGGGCCTCCAAATCACAATCCAGACACGTTCCTAAGTAATATCCAACGGAACTATTTAATGAAATAATCAAAACTCAAATTCGGGATCTTTTACACATAAGTCAACATTCGGTCAACTTTTCCAACTTAAGCTTTCCATTATGAGACTAAGTGTCTCAATTCATTCTAAAATCTCTCTGGACCCGAACCAACTAACCCGATAAGTCATATAACAGCTATAAAGCACAAAATGAGCAGTAAATAGGGGAACGAGGCTACAACTCTCGAAACGACCGGCCAGGTCGTTACATCATTACAAATAAAGAAAAAATTAACAAAGACTCAACAAACCTAAGGACTTAAACATTTCAGTATCGGGATCTAATGCTTTAATTTATAGCAATCTTGTTCTTGAGAGCAGTGGCAGCTAGCACTTGACCAATGTGATTTTTAGATTGTCAAAGTGTTGGAAATAACCTTGTAACATGTTGTTTATATATATGAGAATAGATAGGGACTTTTCATCTTTTAGTTTGGCCTCTAGCACACAATGGTTTTGTCGGTGCGTTGCTGCCATTCGACACAGTGAGGCAGCTTTTACTGATGTAGTTGATAGTACGACGGCCAAGGAATTGATCACATCTGGTTCCTCGAGAACGTTTGGCCATGTGATGACACAAAGGGTCATCTTATGAATTAAGACTCTATTTTTAGCTCATCGGCCTTAAAAGATTAATTTTAATTACCTCGATTTGTGTGCACAGTCAGGGCATGAATCCGGAAAGCCTTTATGTGAAAATATAAGAAATAAAAAAATTTACAGTTGAAAATTTGATTTTAGTTGACTTTGGTCAACATTTTGAGTAAATGGACCCGGATCTGTATTCTGACGATCCTGAGAGGTCCGCAGTAAAATATGGGGCTTAGGCGTACGCCCCGAATCGAATTTCGAGGTCCCTAGCTTTAGAAATCAATTTTTAAAGAAAATTATTATGCTGGATTTTTAATGATATAAAGAAATGAATTAATGCTTGAAATCGTTGGTATCGGGCCCGTATTTTGGTTCTGGATCCCGGTACAAGTTTGTTATAATGTTTAAGTACTATCGGTGAAATTTTGTGGAAATTAGAGTTCATTTGACGTGATCGGACGTCCGGTTGAGAAAATAGTGAATTTGAAGTGTTCTTGAGAAAATCATGAGTTTTGAGGTTAAATTCGTAGTTTTAGATGTTATTTTTTGTGATTTGATCCCACGAGCAAGTCCGTATGATGTTTTTAGACTTGCGTGCATGTTTGGTTTGGAGCCCCGAAGGCTTGGGTGAGTTTCGAATAGACTATAGAGTGTTTAGAAATTAGAAATCATAGCTGGTGTATCTGGTGTTTTACACAGGCCTCTGTGATTCTCGCAAATGCGAGATTTCTCTTCGCATATGCGAAGATTACCAAGATGACCAGAAGTCGCAAATGCGACATTTAAGTCGCAAATGCGAAGGCAGCAGAAAATGTGAAGGTTCGCATTTGCGATCTCCTTCTCGCATTTGCGAGTTCGCAAATGCGAAGCTCCAATCGCAATTGCGACATCCGCAACCTGTTAAGTTGGGAGTTAGACGGGATTTTCAGCCATTTTTCCAATTCTCTCAAACCCTAAACCTCTATAGGTGATTTTCCAAAAACCCAAACTTCTCTAAATCATAGGTAAGTGATTTATAACTAATTCCTTTCAATCTCTTGCAACTTTTAACAATGATTTCAACCTAGAATCTAGAGTTTTCATGGGAAAAACATTGGGATTTTTTGGTAGAACTTAGAAATTTCAAATTTTAGAAATTTAGACCTCGAATTGAGGTCGGATTTCAAAACTAATTGTATATTCAGGCTCGAGGGAGAATGGGTAAACGGATTTTGGTCCGAACCTCGAGTTTGGAACAAGCGGGCCCGAGGTCGATTTTTGTCTTTGGAAGGGAAAACTAAGAAAAACCATAATTTTGCATTAACGTTAGCTCCTTTAGCAATAATTAATGATACTAAACTAATTATGATTAGATACGAGTGCATTGGAGGTGAATTCTAAAGGAAAAGTTGTGCTTGAGCAGTGAGTTGCTTGTGAAATCGAGGTAAATGTTTGGTATAACCTTGACTTGAGGGAATAGGAATCCCCGACTTAAATGCTATGTGAAATTTTATGCGTGTGGTGTATAGATGAGGTGACGAGTATCTATGCACCACCAAACTATTTGTTTAGCATGTTCCGTTCCCCGTTTTCAATTGATTATATTCCTGGCTTAATTGCTTCACGATCATTGATGCCTCCATGCCTACTTGTTTTGCCTACTTGTTGGTTAGATTTAGTTTCACTTATTTGGAAGTATTAATTGTTCCTTAGTCACATTGTGGTACATTGATGGTTGAGCTGGTTGTCAGTGTTTCATGTTACATTTTGGTTGGTTTCGCTGTGTGGTGATAATTGGTGAAGTTTCTGAATAGTACAGCTTTCGGTTTACAATGGTTGAGAAATAAATATTGTGAAAGACTTTTATCTAATTTGTAAAACCTTTTTTATAAATGATGAGATGAGATTGTCTGGTGGGAGCGGGTTGCACGCCGCAACAAGGAGTAATAAGGGTGGACAGGTGGGATCGGGTTGCACGCCGCAACAGGAGAAATAAGGGTGATGTATATATAGGGAGGAGCAATAAAGGTGGACATGTGGGATCGGGTAGCACGCCGCAACAACGAGTGAAAAGGGAGAATATATTCATGGTTTACTGGTTATAAAGTAAAGACTGGAATACTCACTGTTTTACTGCTGTTATTTCATATTCCGCTCTGACTGTTATTTAAATTGAAACTTGGGAATTTTCGTAAGAACTGGTTATAGCTGAGATCTGGGAAAGTTAGCTGAGTTATTTTATTAATTGTTGCAAGTTATTGTTTATTTATTTTAGTATCCCTTTCTTTCTTTATTATACATCGTATTCAGGTTATATTATAAATGCCCCGCAGTAGCCTCGTCACTACCTCATCGAGGTTAGGCTCGGCACTTACCAGTACATGGGTTCGGTTGTACTGATACTGCACTCTGCACTTCTTGTGCAGATCTAGGTTACAGCCAGAGTTGATTTTCGAGTAGTTGCTGATCATTCGTACGGACACACGAGGTAGATCTGCTGGCGTCCGCATATTCCTGGAGTCTTCTATGTATTATTTTAGTTACTGTTTTATTTCGTTCAAAGTAGATATATATTTCCTTTCATCCAAATACTTGTAGTATTATTTAGTAGTTCGTGAATTGTGACTCCAAATCCTGGGTAGCTAGATATTTGTAGCAGTTTCGAGTTTCGTTTTATTATTTCACACATTATGTTGGATTCATTTATTGGATAATATTAGACCTAGTATTGTGTTTTAATTTTTTAAATGATGAATCCCTCGAACATTGGATTTCCTACCAAGTATGGTCATAGGCGCCATCACGATCCCGAGGGTTGGGAATTTGGGTCGTGACAAGTTGGTATCAGAGCACTAGGTTGCATAGGTCTCACAATTCATGAACAAGCTTAGTAGATTCTGAGGGATCGGTACGGAGACGTCTATACTTATCCCTCAGAGGCTATAAAGTTAGGAACAAACTCATTTTCTTTCTACTATGTCGTGCGATTCTTGTTATCTCAAATACTGATTGAACTCTTCTGTTCTCTCGTAGATGGCGAGAACACGTGCTTCTTCTTCCTCTGACCAACAATCAGGTCCTTCCGCAACAGCAACTCCTACAAGGGGCAGAGGTCGAGGCCATGCCAGAGGCCGAGGCAGGGGCAGGACTCAGCCCATTGCTCAGGAAGCAGCCCCAGTTGTGGAGCCTCAGATAGAGATTGATGAGGGGGCTCCAGCTCAGACCCTTCCAGCACGACCAGCTCAGGTCTCAGAGGGGTTTATTGCTACCCCGGTGCTTCAGGATGCTTTGGTCCGATTAGTGGGCCTTATGGAGAGTGTAGCCCAGACTAGCGCACTCCCGTTGGTAGCAGTCGTATCTCAGGCTGGAGGAGGGGTCCAGACTCCTGCTACCCACACTCTTGAGAAAATTACTCCCCAGATTCAGACCCCAGCAGCCAACCCAGTTGAGGTAGTTCAGCCAGTTGCTGCAGCACCGCTTGTTGATAGGGCAGTTATGTCCTCCGATGCTTTGTGGAGATTGTACAGGTTCATCAAGCTTTTCCCTGTTCATTTCATTGGTTCTACTTCAGAGGATCCTCAGGAATATCTTGACAGTTGTCATGAGGTTCTTCGGAACATGGGTATTTTGGAGACCGATGGGGTCGACTTTGCCGTTTTTCAGATGACTGGTTCCGCCAAGAAATGGTAGAGGGATTATTTGTTGACTAGACCATCTGGGTCACCTGCTCTGACTTTGGATCAATTTTCACATCTCTTTTTGGAGAAGTTTCTTCCTATCACTACTAGAGAGGAGCGCCGCCGTCAGTTTGAGTGTCTTCAGAAGGGCAGCATGACTGTCACCCAGTATGATCCTCGATTTGTGGATTCGGCTCGGCATGCTATTCTTTTGTTTCCCATAGAGAGAGAAAGGGTCAGGAGATTTATTAAGGGCCTTGCTCAGCCGATCAGATTGCAGATGGCTAAGGAAACAGGGAGCGAGATTTCCTTTCGGGATGCGGCCAATGTGTCCAGGAGAGTTGAGATGGTTCTTAGACTGGGAGGTCAGGGTTCGTACAAGAGACCACGCCATTTCGGTAGATTCAGTGGTGCCTCGTCTGGAGGCGGGGATACTCAGGGTAGAGTACATTCTTCCAGGCCATTTCATTCAGCACTTCAGACGTCCCATGGTGCCTTAGGTGGTCGTGGCTCTTGCTTGCCTTATTCTGATCATCCAGTCCCTATCAGAGTACCTCCTCTTCAGAGTTATTATCATAGTCAGTCGGATGGTCATGGTCAGCCTTAGTATCAGGATGGGTGTAATGAGTGTGGTGAGTATGGGAATATTCGGAGAGCTTGTGCGAGATTTTTGGGTAATCAGCCTCAGAATCAGAGTTCTATAGTTCCGGCACCAGCTGCAGCACCACCTACGCAGCCAGCCAGGGGTAGGGGTCAGGTAGTCAGAGGTAGAGGTCAGAATGTTAGAGGTGGAGGCCAGCCTGCTAGAGGTGAAGGACAACCCGCTAGAGGTGGAGATCCACCTGTCAGAGGTAGTCCTAGAGATATGGTTTAGGGTGATGGGGGGGCCGCCCCGATTGTATGCCGGCCAGATCCGAGGCGGAGTCCTTCGATGGTGTTATCACAGGTACCATTTCAATTTGCAATAAAGATGCTTCAGTTCTGTTTGATCTGGGGTCTACGTACTCTTATGTGTCATCTTATTTTGCTTCGTATTTGGTTGTGCCCCGTGATTCCTTGAGTGTCCCCGTTTATGTATCTATGCTTGTGGGGGATGCTATTGTTGTAGATCGTGTGTGTCGTTCGTGTGTGGTCGTTATTGAGGGTCTTGAAACTAGTGTGGACCTTTTGCTTCTTGAAATGGTTGATTTTGACGTCATATTGGGTATGGATTGGTTGTCACCTTATTATGCCATCTTGGACTGTCACACCAAGACAGTTACTTTAGCTTTGCCAGGTTGCCTCGATTGGAATGGAAAGGGACTCCTGGTCATCCTTCCAACAGGGTTATTTCTTATACCAAGGCTCGCCGCATGGTTGAGAAGGGGTGTTTGGCTTATTTGGCACATATTCGTGATTCTAATGCTGAGGTTTCTTCTATAGATTCGGTGCCTGTTCTTCGTGAGTTTTCCGAGGTGTTTCCTGCTGACCTTCCGAAGGATTCCACCTGATAGGGATATTGATTTTTGCATTGATGTGGCTCCGGTCACTCATCCCATTTCTATTCCTCCATACCGGATGGCCCCACCAGAATTGAAAGAATTGAAAGAGTAGTTGCAAAACCTGCTTGATAAGGGCTTCATTAGACCTAGTGTCTCGCCTTGGGGTGCACCGATTTTGTTCGTGAAGAAGAAGGATGGCTCGATGAGAATATGTGTAGATTATCGGCAGTTCAACAAAGTTACTATCAAGAATAAATATCCATTACTGAGAATTGACGATTTGTTTTATCAGCTCCAGGGTGCCAGGGTGTTTCCGAAAATTGATTTGAGATCGGCTACCATCAGTTGAAGATTAGGGCATTCGATGTCCCTAAGACAACCTTTCAGACGAGGTATGGGCATTATGAATTTCTGGTGATGTCTTTTGTCTTGACCAGTGCTCCCGTAGCATTTATGGACTTGATGAATCAGGTTTTCAAGCCTAATCTGGATTCCTTCATAATCGTTTTTATTGACGACATTCTAATATACTCACACAGTTGGGAGGAGCATGAGCAGCACCTCCGTATAGCGCTTCAGACTTTGAGACATAGTCAGTTGTAAGCTAAACTTTCAAAGCGCGAGGTATGGTCGGATTCAGTAGGTTTCTTGGGTCACATCGTATCAGCAGAGGGTATTCAGGTAGATCCTAAGAAGACAGAGGCAGTCAAGAACTGGCCTAGACCCACTTCAGCCATGAAAATCAGGAGCCTCTTGAGTTTGGCGGATTATTACTGTCGGTTTGTATAGGGGTTCTCGTCTATAGCAGCCCCGATGACGAGATTGACTCAGAAAGGTGCCCCATTCAAATGGTCGGACGAGTGTGAGGCGAGCTTTCAAAATCTCAAGACAGCCTTGACATTCAGCCCCGATGTTGGTGTTACCATCAAGTTCAGGATCTTTCACGGTATATTTTGATGCCTACCGTGTTGGGCTCGGAGCGGTATTGATGCAGGAGAGAAGGGTGATTACATATGCGTCTCGGCAGTTAAAGTTTCATGAGAAGAATTATCATGTCCATGACTTAGAGTTGGCAGCTATTGTTCACGCGTTGAAGATTTGGAGGCACTATCTTTATGGCGTGATGTGTGAGGTTTTCACAGATCATCGCAACCTTCAGTATTTGTTCAAGCATAAGGATATCAATTTGAGGCAGAGGAGATGGTTGGAGCTATTGAAAGACTATGATGTCACTATATTGTATCATCCGGGTAAGGCCAATGTGGTGGCCGATGCATTGAGTAGGAAGGCAGTGAGTATGGGCAGCCTTGCATTTATTCCAGTCCGTGAGAGGCCATTAGCTTCAGATGTTCAGACTTTGGCTAATCAGTTTATGAGGTTAGACATTCGGAGCCCAACTGTGTTTTAGTTTGTACAGTCGCTCGGTCTTCTTTATTCGAGCGTATCAAATATCGGTAGGATGATGACCCGCACTTGATGGTCCTTAGGGACACAGTTCGGCACGGTGGTTCCAAGAAAGTTATAGTTGGAGATGATGGCGTTTTGAGGATGCAGGGTCAAGTGTGTGCTTAATGTTGATGGGCTTCGTGAGTTGATCCTTGAGGAGGCTCATAGTTCTAAGTATTCTATTCATCAAGGTGCTGCCAAGATGTACCAGGACTTACGGCAGCATTATTGGTGGCGAAGGATGAAGAAGGATATTGTTGCTTATGTGGATCGTTGCTTGAATTGTCAACAGGTGAAGTATGAGCACCAGAGACCCGATGGTTTGCTTCAGCAGATAGTGATTCCTAAGTGGAAGTGGGAGCGTATCACTGTGGATTTCATTTTTGGACTCCCACGGACTCAGAGGAAGTTTGACGCCGTTTGGGTTATTGTGGATAGGCTGACTAAATCAGCACATTTCATTATGTTGGCAAATACTTATACCTTGGAGAAGTTGGCAGAGATATATATTCGAGATATTGTTTGCCTTCACGGTCTGCCCGTGTCTATCATTTCTGATCAAGGTACGCAGTTTACCTCGCACTTTTGGAGGGCAGTTCAGCGTGAGTTGGGTACACGAGTTGAGTTGAGCACAGCGTTTCATCCTCAGACAGACGGGTAGTCCGAGCGTACTATTTAAATCTTGGAGGACATGCTACGCGCCTATGTTATTGACTTTGGAGGTTCTTGGGATCAGTTATTGCCGTTAGCGGAGTTTGCCTACGATAACAGCTACCAATCGAGCATTCAAATGGCTCCCTATGAGCCATTATATGGTAGACGGTGCAGATCGCCAGTTGGATGGTTTGAGCCGGGAGAGGCTCGGTTGTTGGGTACAGACTTAGTTCAGGAGGCCTTGGACAAGGTCAAGATTATACAGGATCGACTTTGTGCAGCTCAGTCCAGGAAAAAGAGCTATGTCGACCATAAGGTTCGTGATGCAGCATTCATGGTGAGAGAGAGGGTATTACTTCGGGTATCGCCTATGAAGGGTGTTATGAGATTCGGGAAGAAGGGCAAGTTGAGCCCTAGGTATATCGGTCCATTTGAGATTCTCGAGAGAGTGGGGGAGGTAGCTTATAGACTTGTGTTGCCTCCAGGGTTATCCTCAATTCATCCGGTATTCCATGTGTCTATGCTTCGGAAATATCATGGTGACCCGTCCCACGTGTTAGATTTCAGCATAGTCCAATTAGACAAGGATTTGACTTATGAGGAGGAGCCGGTAGCCATTTTAGACCGGCAGGTTCGTCAGTTGAGGTCAAAGAGTTACCCTTTAGTTCGAGTGCAGTGGAAAGGTCAGCCTGTTGAGGCAGCTACTTGGGAGTCCGAGTCGGACATGCAGAGTAGATATCCACACTTGTTCTCCAGTTCAGGTACTTTTTTATGTCCGTTCGAGGACGAACAGTTGTTTTAGACGTGGAGATTGTGATGACCCAAAGGTTCATCTTATGAATTAAGACTCTATTTCGGGCTCATTAGCCTTAAAAACATTAATTTTAATTACCTCAATTTGCATGCGCAGTTCGGGCGTCAATCCGGAAAGCTTTTATGTGAAAATATAAGAAATAAAACTTTTTAGAGTTGAAAATTTAATTTTAGTTGACTTTGGTCAACATTTTGAGTAAACGGACCCGGATCTATATTTCGATGATCCCGGGAGGTCCGTAGTAAAATATGGGGCTTAGGCGTATGCCCGGAATTGAATTCCGAAGTCCCTAGCTTTAGAAATTAATTTTTGAAGAAAATTGTTGTGCTAGATTTTTAATGAAATAAAGAAATGAATTAATGCTTGAAATCATTGGTATCGGGCCCGTATTTTGGTTCCGGAGCCCGGTACAGGTTTTTTATAATGTTTAAGTACTATCTATGAAATTTGGCGGAAATCGAAGTTTATTTGACGTGATTCGGACGTCCGGTTGATAAAATAGTGAATTTGAAGTGTTCTTGAGAAAATCATGAGTTTTGAGGTTAAATTCATAGTTTTAGATGTTATTTTTTTGTGATTTGATCGCACGAGTAAGTCCGTATGATGTTTTTAGACTTGCGTGCATATTTGGTTTGGAGCCCGAGGACTAGGCTGAGTTTCGGATAGACTACGGAGTGTTTAGAACTTAGAAATCATAGCTGGTGTATCTGGTGTTTTACACAAGCCTCTGTGATTCTCGCAAATGGGAGATTTCTCTTCACAAATGCGAAGATTGCCAGGATGACCAGAAGTCGCAAATGCGACAGTTAAGTCGCAAATGCGAAGGCAGTAGAAAATGCGAAGGTTCACATTTGCTATCTCTTTCTCGCATTTGCGAGCTTCGCAAATGCGAAGCTCCAATCGCAATTACGACATCCGCATCCTGTTAAGTTGGGACTTAGATGGGATTTTCACCCATTTTTCAATTCTCTCAAACCCTAAAACTCCATAGGCAATTTTCCAGAGACCCAAACTTCTCCAAATCATAGGTAAGTGATTTCTATCTAATTCCTTTCAATCTCTTGCAACTTTTAACAATGATTTCAACCTAGAATCTAGAGTTTTCATGGGAAAAAATTGGGATTTCTGGGTAGAACTTAAAATTTTCGAATTTTGAGAATTTATACCTCGAATTGAGGTCGGATTCCAAAACTAATTGTATACCCAGGCTCGGGAGAGAATGGGTAAACGGATTTTGGTCCGAACCTCGAGTGTGGACCAACCAGGCCCGGGGTCGATTTTGGTCTTTGGATGGGAAAACTAAGAAAACCCATAATTTTGCATTAAAGTTAGTTCCTTTAGCGATAATTAATGATATTAAACTAATTTTGATTAGATACGAGTGGATTAGAGGTGAATTCTAAAGGAAAAATTGTGCTTGAGCAGTGAGTTGCTTGTGAGATCGAGATAAGTGTTTGGTCTAACCTTGACTTGAGGGAATAGGAATCCCCAACTTAAATGCTATGTGAAATTTCATGCGTGTGGTGTATAGGTGAGGTGATGAGTATCTATGCACCACCAAACTATCTGTTTAGCATGTTCCCTTCCCCGTTTTCAATTTATTATATTCCTGGCTTAGTTGCTTCACGATCATAGATGCCTACTTGTTTTGCCTACTTGTTGGTTAGATTAGTTTCACTTATTTGGAAGTATTAATTGTTCCTTAGTCATATTGTGGTACATTGATGGTTGAGCTGGTTGTCAGTGTTTCATGTTACATTTCGGTTGGTTTCGCTGTGTGGTGATAATTGGTGAATTTTCTGAATAGTACAGCTTTCTGTTTATAATGGTTGAGACATAAACATTGTGAAAGACTTTGATCTAATTTGTGAAACTTTTTTTTATAAATGATGAGATGAGATTGTCTGGTGGGAGCGGGTTGCACGCTGCAACAAGGAGTAATAAGGGTGGACATGTGGGATCGGGTTGCACGCCGCAACAACGAGTGATAAGGGAGAATATATTCATGGTTTACTGGTTATAAAATAAAGACTGGAATACTCACTGTTTTACTGTTGTCATTTCATTCCGCTCTGACTCTTATTTAAATAGGAACTTGGGAATTTTCGTAAGAACTGGTTATAGCTGAGATCTGGGAAAGTTAGCTTAGTTATTTTATTAATTGTTGCAAGTTATTGTTTATTTATTTTAGTATCCCTTTCTTGCTTTATTATACATTGTATTTAGGTTATATTATAAATGCCCCGACGTAGCCTCGTCACTACCTCGTCGAGGTTAGGCTCGGCACTTACCAGTACATGTGGTCGGTTGTACTGATACTGCACTCTGTACTTCTTGTGCAGATCCAGGTTCCGGCCAAAGTTGATTTTCGAGTAGTAGTTGATCATTCGTATGGAGACACGACTTCTCTACATTATTTTAGTTACTATTTTATTTCGTTCAAAACAGATATATATTTCCTTTTAGCCAAATACTTGTAGTATTCTTTTGTAGTTCGTGAATTGTTACTCCAAATTCTGGGTAGCTAGATATTTGTAGCAGCTTCGAGTTTCATTTCATTATTTCACACATTATGATGGATTCATTTATTGGATAATATTAGACCTAGTATTATGTTTTAATTGTTTTAAACACTGAATCCCTCTAACATTGGCTTGCCTAGCAAGTATGGTGTTAGGCGTCATCACGATTTCGAGGGTTGGGAATTTGGGTCGTGACAGGCCATGCAGCAAAACACAAGGTAACGTATCTTATCAAGGTCGAAGGAACTGATCACAACGGATTCTTATCTGGTTCCTCGAGAATTTGGCGAATCACAACACGAAATTGCATAACTTATCAGTTAGTGTAAAAATAAGAACTTCCAGGTTTTTGTTGTTGAGACGAATGAATTGTCCTCTCACGTAACCTAATCATCAGTTTAATTAATTTTAAATCTGATAAGTTTAATTAATCAGTGCGGTCGTTGATCTTATAATTTTCAATCTTAACGACGAAAGAAGTTTTAGTTATTT
>ML317826.1:4107-51348 GCA_005239505.1 Nicotiana paniculata
TCAAGTATTACACTACGGGCAAGCCTATAGTGCATCTTTTGTGGCATATGAATGTTGTTTCTGAGAGCAAGTGAATTATTTCTATCTTGAGTTCCAAAGTGTTCTTAAATTTTATTGTGTGAGGAACTAGCTCTTTGCTTTGGTGAGGGCACATGATTCATGAAGGAAAGGTAATGTTGTTGACCTCTATGTTAGAGTAGTTAGTGAATTGTGAATAAAGCATGGTATTTGTGAGTCGATTATTGAGGCGAGGATGTCACACCTTTGTGCTTGAACTGTTTTAAATATTCTTGGTATAACGTGTTAAGAGATTTTCTTAATAAGTTGTGTACATGAGTGTAGTGTGATTGCTCGAGGACGAGCAAATGTTTAAGTGTGGGGTATTGATGCGAGGCTAGAATTCATGGTTTAATATGTTATATGCCTTACATTTTATGTGCGTTAATGATAAAAACACACTTCTTATGTGCTTAATGGAGTTTATGTCATGTGTAGGTGAATTGAAGACGGAAATGGAGCTAAAGGGATGCAAATACGTCGAAAATACGCTTTAGGGTCGAAGAGGAAACACCCGGGCGATAGCCGGGCATTTGGCCCCTAAAGCTAGGCAGCCCCTGGCGTTAGGGGAGCATTTGGCCCCTAAAGCCAGGCATCCCCTGGCGTTAGGGGGGCGTTAGAGCCCAAACGCCAGGTCTTCCCTGGCCTTAAGGGGGTGTTTGAGCCCAAACGCTCGAGGTCCCAAGTTCGGTCAATTTCGAGTTTTGACGAGTTTAAGTGTTTCACAGTTGGAATAGAAGTCTCCTACACGTTTAGGTTTCGTCCTAAACATATAAATAGACCCCTAAAACAAAACTTGAAGGGGATTCGAAGGATTGGAGGAGAGGAAACCATTGAAGTGACAAAACATTGATTTTTACATCTTTTATTCATTACTTTGTAGTTCAATTATGCAATTTATTTTGGTTTTGATTCTTATGAACATGTCTAGCTAACTTCTTTAATCTAGTGTTGGTAGAACCCGTCGGGGATAAACTTATTGTGTTATTAATATAGTTTTGATTGGTTGATTTATCTCTATTTGTTCAACTATGTTCTTGTTGTAGTTGATTGAAAGGGACCTCAATTAGATGTTCCTATTTTTTATTTATCTACTTGGGAGAGAGTGCATATTTAGGTAGTTGTTTGGACAACATCACTCCCGAAGTATAGACGAAAGTCATAACCGAGGGTTTAGAGGTTGGATTAGAGATAGCAATACCTCGGGTGCAATCTAAAGTGAACTGTAATGCAATCTAACTAGCGTAACTTGAGAGAGTGCGTCTAGTAAATTATCATAATTACTTGAGAGAGATTTATGGTAGATAGAGTGTCCATGATTGATATAGACAACTAATCAAACTATATGAAGTATCCGGGATGTAAGTTCATCAACGGGGGAAACCATAACCTTAGACCTTTATCATCATTATTTACAACACATTGTTAGTAATTGCTAGTTATTATTATTGTCAGTAGAATTAGTAAAACATCACCAATTTATATTAAAAAGTCTTGAGAGAATTGATTGAGTAAAAGTTACGTATTCTAAAGACTTGATTGATACGTAAATTCCCTGTGGGATCGACTCTAGGCATAATACCCTGGATTATATTTGCAACGCCCGTTTAGTCTTTTATTAGACATAGTTGAGCGTCATCAGTCCTCCCGACTGTGCGAGTAGACAAGGACGTCATCAATAAAAATAATCACGAAGGAGTCAAGAAACGGTTTGAAAACCCGATTAATAAGATCCATGAAAGCCGCTGGCATTGGTCAGTCCAAAGGACATTACTAAAAATTCAAAATGACCATAATGAGTTCTGAAGGCGGCCTTAGGAATATCCTGCTCTCTGATCTTCAACTGGCGATACCCCGACCGTAAACCAATTTTGGAGAAGAACCTCGCACCCTGCAATTGGTCGAACAAATCATCTATCCGAAGCAATGGATACTTATTTTTGGTAGTGACTTTGTTGAGTTGCCGATAACCAATACACATCCGAAGCGACCCGTCCTTCCTCCTGACGAAAAGAACCAGAGCACCCCACAGCGACACACCCCGCGGAATGAACCCCTTCTCTAATAAGTCTTTCAACTGCTCCTTTAACTCCCTCAACTCTGCTGGCGCCATTCTGTATGGTGGAATAGATATTGGCTGCATATCTGGCAATAGATCAATCCCGAAATCAATCTCTCTATCTGGCGGAATCCCTGGAAGCTCGTTCAGAAATACTTCAATAAACTCATTCACGACTAGGACGGAATAGGGGGCAGACACTTCTGAAATGGTGTCCGCAACCCGGACCAAATGATAAAAACATCCTTTTTTAATCATCTTCGAGGCCTTAAGGTAGGAAATAAACCTACCCTTTGGCACTACATCATTCCCTTTCCACTCAATAACTGAATCATTCGGAAATTCTAGCCTCACAACTCTAGTTCGGCAGTCGAGTTTAGCAAAGCATGAGTTAAGCCAATCCATTCCCATGATAACATCGAAATCTACCATCCCTAGTTCGATAAGATCAGCCGTGGTATCTCGACCACACACCGTGACAACACAATTCCTATAGACTCATAGGGCTGTAATGGAATCACCCGCGGGAGTCGACATAGAGAACGACCCATGAAGCTGTTCGGGTTCTATCCGAAAACTTGAAGCAATAATGGGGTAACATAGGCTAAGGAGGACCCTGAGTCAATAAGAGCATAAAAATCAAGGGCTTTGACAGTCAGAATACCTGTAACAACATCTGGGGAAACCTCCGAACTCTGGTAAAAACTCGAAGCATACAACCGGCTAGGCCCACCTCTACCACGAGCCCCACCTCTAATTTCACCACGCCCTGCTGGAGGTGGAGGACGTACTAAAGATGTGGCGACCGAAGAACCAGACGGCTGAGCAAAACCACTACCCATGTCCTTACTGGGCGCACGACAATCCTACTGAATATGACCTCTCACCCACACCCGTAGCATATGGGTATATCTAGGTAACAAGAAGCGGTATGGAACCTCCCATACATAGGGCACAGAGCCCTCCTCTGCTGTTGGAACCTCCATTCTCGATGACCGGACTGATGGGGTCTCCTGCTACCCGATCTTGTCCCCTAGTGACTACTCTGCTGATAACGAGGCACTGATGGCGGTGCACTGCATTAGGACTGATCATAAGACTGGGATGGTCCTAAAGTTCCTCTTCCTCAAACTGGTCTCCCTCCTCCAACTAAACTCCCCGAATGGCCCGTTGACTGGGCCCTGCTGATACTCTCCCTCTCCGACCTTATCTCCAATTTTCTAGCCTCCGTGGCCTAGGCAAATCCCATTATCTTACCATAATTCATTTCTGAGTGCAAGGCAGCTGTAGAAGCTTCATTCACAACCAAGGGACTGAGGCCCTGAACAAACCGTCGAACTCTGGCATCCATAGTCGATACCAACTGAGGGGCGTACTTGGACAACCTCACAAACTCCATGTGGTACTCCCATACACTCATATTACCCTGCTTGAGAACTTCAAACTCCGTAGCACGGGCTGCCATAGTCTCGGCAGGCAAGAAGTAATCCATAAAAGCATCAACAAACTCATCCCATCTCGCCGGAGGACTTCCCTCCCAATAGGAATCCTCCCACATCTCGAACCAGGAATACACTACTCCCCTCAGCCTGTAAGATGCTAAATCAACCCCCTCTATCTCTATGGCCTTCATAACCCGAAGCATATTGCACATTTCATCTAGAAAGTCATACGGATCGGCCTCTGAATCAATACTTGAGAACTCTGGAGGGTCCAACTGTAAAAACTGGTTGACTCTGGAACCGGCGGAATCTTCCTGTTTGCTAGAAGATGCTGGGGAAGCATGAGATCATTGGGACTGAGCGGCCACTAACTGGGTTAACATATGAATAGCTCCCCTGAGGTCCCCATCGGAAGTACCGGGGCCTGGAGCTGGAACAGAGGAAGGATCAGGAATATCAGCGGGAGGGGTTGTAGCACCCTCCGCTGCAACAGGAATAGGAACATTCTGATCTAGAACAAGTAGGACAGATGGATTCAAGGTCGGGGATTCGCTCCCACCTGCACCATCGGGTACAGAATTTACAGCCACACTTGGGGCGGCATTGTCCTCTAGGCCGAGTCTAGCTCTCTTCCTTGGTGCCAAAACTGAAAATTTTGGAACAGAGCACGAGTTAGGCAAGAATATTCTCACTTTCCACTTCACCGCACGATATAGAGTAACAATAAAAAGTGTGTTTCAGAAATGTCCATGTAGCCCCCAAATTATAGATGTGGTCGACAACACACCGATAAGAAGGGCTCTACTAGACACGGATCCGAGTCATCCTAGGAAATTTTTAAAACCTTAGGCTCTGATACCAAGTTTTTCACGCCCCAAAATCGAGGGGCGCGACCGCCACTCGACCGGGTGACCCCCAGTCAAGCGAACCTTATTTACCTTTCCCACCCAACACGTTTCCCCGTGTTTATAATATGCATTATTTATGTGAAGCGGTGAGATAAGCTTAAAAGTGCGTGAATACCACATTAAGTCTAATTTATGCATATTAGATACGCCACTTCCCGATACGGACCACGATTACAAATACATACAACCACTGCTCAAAATACACATATACACCCACATAGTGTCTACGGAGCCTCTAGGAGTACTAGGAGTTTATACAATACTTGCCGGCAACAAGGCCCCGACTATACCTTACAATACATAATATACTCAAAAGGATATGTCATGAACTACACATGGCCACGAGAGGAAGTGGGGCTCACCAGTACAGTTGAAAAGGATGAGGAGAAGGCACCACTAATAGCGAGCTGAGCAACCTTCTATGGTCCCACCTACATCCATATAAAAGATGTAGCGTCCCCGGTAAAAGGGACGTTAGTACTGTGGAATAGTACTAGTATGTTTAAACAAACTTTATCCCAAGTACAATCAAGCAAATACACAATTAGGGAACAACAATAGAACCAATTAATCAATGCACGTGGAAGGAAACAACCAAAATCAAACAAGATGCACAATCTCTCCTTTTTCCCTTTCAACATCATCATATTCAAGAGCTCATAGATTTTCATTTTAGTAGTGATAACGATCACATTTCATCCTTATTACCTTGGACACCCTTATTACCTCGGCCACCCTTATCACCACAACCCATCAACATTATTACTTCGTATTGCGGTGCGCAACCCGATCCCACCTAAAAATCATACTTCATAACATCAACCACAGACAATTACATCACAAGAATCATAACTTCAAGGAATACAAGTTCATATCAACAATTTAGGTATTTGGGCTCAAGGCACCATAACTCTCATCAAGTAGTAATTTCATGAACACGGTGTTGCCACAATCGCTCAATTCAGTTACATTATTTTCACAATAACATTTTTCATTACTTCGCACGTATGGCTTTCAACTATTTTACACATTCCCACATTTGAGCACATTATCAATCTTTCATTCATTACACATCAAACACCTTTCACAACTTCATACAGCACAGTAGCATGAAAATCAACCAGGAAAATCAGGGAATAGAATCTCACGCCTTAAAACGTCTGAACAATCAATTCACATAATTCCAAACAAGGTGCACATACCAAATACCCGGACCCAACAAGAGGATTCTACGAAGGTTAAAGTTAGCCATACATACCTGGGGTCGAAATCCCTTTCTAGCTTTTACCGTCAAA
The DNA here is from genome assembly GCA_005239505.1 of Nicotiana paniculata. Lineage (NCBI taxonomy): Eukaryota > Viridiplantae > Streptophyta > Magnoliopsida > Solanales > Solanaceae > Nicotiana > Nicotiana paniculata. The sequence continues at coordinate 9,869 of ML317826.1, forward strand.
TCACCGGACCGACTAGCACCTTCAATCTAATTCACAATGCGGCACATTTAAACATAGAATTAGGAATCATGAACATGTCTTGAACACATTTGAGCTTTCTATCAAACACTAGGTGTTATTTTTAGATTAAATAACCCTTCTTTAGTGAACGATTACCCCAACCTATTTTCCTTTACTAGATTGTGGTAGATTGGGTACAGGCATGCAAGGTTCTCAACCCCGTCTTTATGAACTATCCTATCCATGTTTCATTTTAATAAAATCTGGAAATTTAGGGTTAATGGGGTGGAATCTTACCTCTTAGAGTGAAGAAATTTGTATTCCACTTGATTAGTTCCAAGCTTGAGTGATGAAGGAAGACCAATTTGATGAAGTTGAGACTTTCTCTCTCTCGAACTCACTCTTCCCACTCTCTAGTATCTCAGAAAAATGGTTAAAATGACGGGGATGGGTGTTTTAAATGAACTAGGGTCGGGTGTTAAAATTAGAAAAATAGAAGCTCGACACAAGAATGCGGTCAGGAATGCGATCACATTCCTGACATGCGGTTCGCAAATCTGACCGCACAATGGCTCTCAAGATGGGCCAAAAATCCAGAACACACTGCCCAGATATGTGACCAATTGTGCGGTCCGCATATACGTTATGCGATCACATACTAGACCGCATAGTTGACTTCAAATGGGGCAGTATTCTACCGAGGTATGCGACCATTTGCGGTCCGCATACACGGTGTGCGATCGCATAGTGCGTCGCATAACACCTACTTTCTGGAAAATTATATTCTTTAAGTCTCGGGGTACTTTTTACTCAATTCAGATCTGTTTCAGAGATTCCCACAATAAAACAACTTGAGGACTTGTTCGGCATTATTTTTTTAAACAAGAAAATTTTACGGGTCCTTAAAATCAGTGCGCGCCACATACTCATCATCCGACATGTGCGCCATTCTAAAATCAGTGAGAAATAGGAAGTCCGGGTTTTCATACCCTCAGGACTAGATTTATAACCATTACTTACCTTTACCCGGCCACAACACTAGTCCGCTATGCTCTTGCCCCTCAAATTGGCTCCCGATTGCTCTGAATCTAGCCCAAACCAGTTTAACATCATTAATATATACTATAGGAACACAACCCAATCGAAAGCTATCAAATTATACAAGAATCTCGAAATTCGGCCAAACCCGAGCCCTGAGCCCACGCCTCAGAATTCGATAAATTTTACATCACTAGAAATCTCGTCCCCCCAAAATTCTACACATACCAAAAACACCACAATCGGACCATAATTGCCTACCCAATTTGCCAAAAGAATTTTCCAATCCTCCACCCATTTTCCCAACCTTTTCCTACTTTAATCCTTCAATTTTCAAGCCTAATCCGAACAAAATAGCATAGAAACGACTTTAACAACCCAAGAACTAACCTCCACTGAAGAACCAAAAATTTTCTCTTCAATTCGCCTTCAAATGAGCTCCAAACGCATGCAAAAATGGTAAAATGAATAAAATTTCACGGAGGTCTCTTTTATACTGTTCTGCTCAGCAATTCCGCACCTGCGGACACTTAATCGCATCTGCGGACCCGCACCTGCGATCCCAGGTGCGCACCTACAAAATCCCAGTAACAGACCAATTTTCGCACCTACGACCACTTCTCCACATCTACGGCTTCGCAGGTGCGACCAACTCTTCGCACCTACGGATTTCCCGTGCCTAGACTCCTTTTGCACCTGCGCATGGCCTTTCGCACCTGCGCATGGCCTTTCACACATGCGATGTCGCACCTGCGGCTACCCATCCGCAGGTGCGGCCAACACCATAACTTACACCAGGAGCCATTTACTACAAATTTCCAAGTTCAAAACATCACCAACCATCTGAAATCAATCCTGAGCCCCTCGGGCCCCCAACCAAACATAACAACACACCCCATAGCACTATTCCAACTTAGTCGAGCCTTCGAAACATCAAAACAACATGAAAACACCAAAATTACATCAAATTCAAGCCTATGAACTTTGAAATTTCTAAATTTTGCCAACTACGCCGAAAACAACCAAAACACCTCCGATTGACATGAAATTTGAACACATACCCAAAATGACAGTACGGACTTGTCCCAACTCCCGGAATTCCATCCGACCCTGATAGCCTATTTTCCACAGCCGACCGAAAATTGCCAAAAACTAACGTTCGCCAATTCAAGCCTAATTCTACACCGGACATCAAAACTTCATTCCGAACACACTCCTAAGTCCCAAATCACCTAACGAAGCTATCCGAGCCATAAAATCCGCATTTTGAGGTTGTTCACCAATATGTCAACTCTCACTTGACTTTCTCAATTATTAAGCTACTTTAGGAGACTAAATGCCTCAATTCTCACCATGACCACTTCGGACCCAAACCAACTGACCCAACACAACAAAACAGGCTAGAAATAAATGACAAATGTAGAAATGGGGGAAACAGGGTAAATCTCAAAGAACGGCCGGCCGGGTCGTTACAATTATGTGTGTTCAACTTGAATAACTCCCGACTATCTTAAGCCTGCTTGGTATTACATTTATGTGTATTTGAGTTCTCGTATTGTTGTTTGTTATTAGTCTACCTCTACATCTACTTTGGATTCTTGAAAGAGACTAATTCCAGCCTAGAACCTTCATATGTATTTCTTTCTATTAAAATCCTTCATGTATAATATGCTATTTTCCTAGAGTTAATCCATGCATGCTAACACTGTTTGAACTTTGGGTAAACATGACTTGGGTCCTTCTTTGCTATTTGTGAATCCAATACTATATTTGTTGCATATCACGATGCTTCCTATAGAACTCTGCATGTTAGTGTTAGTTCTGCTTAAGTTTGATGCCTGAGTGAAATCTTTGGTGCATGTAATTGAGCTTGTTATGTGTGATGAACCTATGGATTCCTTAACTTCTCTAGAACTAGGTGAATACTTGTTAAACTGAGGTCATTTGACTAGTTTGTTATAGACCTTCATGTTAGGGATCTTTGTTTGGCTGTAGGATTAGTTTCAATCATGTCTTACCTTAGGTCTTCCTATTAAGTCTTCTATGTATAAGCTTCTATTGCATCAGGATTAGTTCTGAGCTATGCCTGTCTTGAATCCTGGTTGTTGAAATCCCTTTGAGAATTTTTTTTTTTCAAAAGTGGTTATGTTCTTATTTCATGTGCCTCTGTCATATATTGGACATCATTTATGTTTAAAAGACAAGTTTCTCTATTAATTATAACACTAAGCATCCAATGTGCACATGTTTGCATCTAAAATTATTCGAACAATTTGTTTGTGTGAGTTGTTTGTAGTCTTGCTGATTATTAGCAAGATAATTGTCTTTTTGTCTGGGTCTGGTTTATTGGGCCTTGTGTGCTGTTGGATCTGAGCATTGTTCAGACGTGCTTTAGTCGCCCTTGTGAGCCTGGGGTGTTGGGCCTGTTGGATATGTGAAGAGTAAGGCTGGCGAAGGCCTAGAAGACATTTCTGGGTTGTTTTGTAATTTTGCTGGCTCTGTAATTGTGTATTTGGGCCTATGATTGCCTTATTAGGTCTGTAAATATTTTATTGTTCTATTTGGTCCTGTAATAATTTGTAATAACGGATAATGGGGAAGTAGTGAAAATGGAAGGAAGAGGGACTAGGATACTTAAATTTTGTATAAAAGGGTAGAAAATATGCCTATAGGATCTATGTGCTTCACTTGCTCAACATGTTCTATTTCTATACACTGCTAGAAAGCATGCCTATTGGATCAAAGTGCTTCACTTTCTCAATATGCTCTATTTCTGTATGTTGTTAGATATCATGTCGATAGGATCTAAACATCATTGGCTATTTTCTCAATATGTTCTATTGCTATGTGTTGTTAGATAGCACGCCTATATGATCTCATTGGATAGTCAAGAATTGTTGTTTCTTCCAGTCACATGACTCATTTAGATACCACGTCTATAAGACCTTAAATTGATTAATCAAACTACTATTGTTGCTATTTTTATAATGTTGGCCGCCTAGGAAACATGCCTGTAGGGATAAAATAAATGAGTACGTATTCTTAATTATTTCCCAAATACTAACTATTTAGAGAACATACCTATAGGGTTTTACTATTCGCCTAGAAATCATGACAATAGGATCAAAGACGAGTAAATTTGCGTCTTCAATGGTTTCACTTCCCAGGCACAAATCGCCTATAGATCATTCCTATAGGCCTTTAATAAGGATTATAATCAGCAGCTTCGTCAAGATAATTTTCCTAGAAGTACTGTCTATGAGATCTTTTTAATTCATTTAATCACATAGAAACTATGCCTATAGGTTTTGAACAACTTTAATGCATTTCGACTCCAAACTGCCTATGAACGTTTACTGCATAATCTAGAACCTTGTTATCATAAAACTGATGGATGTTTTGCGTGCATTTGTGCCTATGTGTGAAGGCCAACTTGATCCCTTAGTTATAATTATGTGCATTCCTACATGGTTTGAATGTGCGCTTAGTTTTATCATTTTTGAGCATCTTAAGTAAAGCTAGAACCATCCAAGTAGTAGGTCCAAAGCCTCCTCTACCATAGGCATGAGACGGGTAACGCACCCATAGGACGCGATTTAGAATCGAACTAGAATGCTTTAGGTAAATAACATTAAGATAGTAATTGGGGAGCAGATGATGATAGTCTGTGCTCGCTGAATAATATGAGCAACTCATATATTTGAGGGAGTTGAGAAGTATTTTTTATGTTGCATGGGGTGATCCTTTAGGCTAATAAACTTAGAACCCCCCATATATGTTTATTACTTGAACCCTTGTCTATTTGAACTTAGAAAAAACTAAGTTCTACCTTGTAATCCTCAAGGGATTGTACCAATCACTTATTATCGTATAATCTACTTCTAATCATATGTGTGTTTCCCTTTATGTTTGTTTCACATTGTAGTCGAATATTTAGACTCCCTATATTCTTTAATGTATATGACCACATAGGATAATTATACTTCAATAATCCAACATAGCATAAAATTCGTCCAAGAACCATAGTTGTGGACCTCGAAGAGTGTCTAACCCTTTCTCTTCGAGGTAATTTGATCCCTTATCCGATCTTTGGTAACACAGACTAGTTAAATAGAGTTATGTTCAAATAGTTGCCCTAACACACCTCAAAACCTTTAGGTGGGGACTCATCTCTTTTAATATCCATTTAAAAGAGTTGTCATATGTCGAAACTCGCTTTTCCAAGAAAATGGGGCGCGACAACATGATGACTCTACTGGGGATATACTTAGGCTCTTGCCATAATGGTGTTTATCTTGTGTGGATTATTTAAGTTCTTTCATGTACACCCGCTTCCCTATTTCCCTTATTTTCTTAAAATTGCTATATCTCCCGTCACTATCTCCCTTATTTGCTTCATTAAATTATGTTCTCGAACTTTTTGTAAGATATGCTAACCTCTCTCCTTTGTCTTTCCTATTTCCTTCGTTCTTTTTTTTTTTTACCTTTATCACATTATTTACTATTCTTACGTTCTTTCATCATGCAAAATATTTGGCAACGTGTTATTATTTTTTTCATAAAGCATGCTTTTAACATCATACTCCACTCGTGCTTAGTATAAAAATAGTGGCGCTTGATGAGTGTCTCGCTTTCCTAAAACACCCTTTTAAACTAGAAAGACTAATTAGTTGTAGACTAGCCGATCAACGGTGCAGTCGACGATCCCGTGTCTTTCACTTTTAGGTCGTCCACTTGAAAGTGTCAGTCTAGACTCTTCTAGATAACTCACTCCGATTTGAAATGTGCATGCATCATGCAAAACCTAGTATGGAATGAAATACCATTGACACATTAATCTACTTAGATAAACCTTATCCAAAGTCTAAAATAATATTCACAGTCCTAAAGGACACCATAACACTATGTGCATTACATGGAGAAAATGTGCCAAAATGTTAACCATTATTGCATGAATAGTCGTATCTGGAAGGGGAAGGGCTAACTTTTATTTGTTTGCAGAAAATGAAGCATGAAATCCCCAGGTTTGGCATGGTCTAGAATATCCCACCTAAGCCGATTGACTAGTGGAATGACCTTGCACCATGTGACAGAAACCATGTAAGGAGAGTTTTAGGTAACTTGCCATCTTTGCTGATATTCGACCCAATAGAGAACTAACTAAGGCAGCTACCATGTTCTGGGATGAAAAGAGAGCAGTTTTCCGATTTGGAAATATGGAAATAATCCCCATTTTAGAAGAGATATGGGGCTTTGCTAAGTTGCCATGGGATAGTCAGGGGCTGTTGGTGTCATAAAATCGCACCCCACGCGGTTTTCTGAAAATGCTAGGGTTCAAGAAGAACGACGAGTTAGTTTGCTTGAAGAAATCCTACACCCTCTTCGAGTTTCTCTATGAGCGGTATGGGCACATGAATACAAATCGTTTGCATAACGAGGAGATAGCTATTACCTTTTTGAGAGGGTACTATGTCGGGTTTATGTCTTATAGCCACTTCTTGGGTTTGGTGATCTTTTCGATGCAAGGAGGGAGAATTCACACTCATACTAGTTGAGATGTACCAAGCCTTGTATCGGTGATGGAGGGTATCAAGGGGAAAAAATATACCATCATCCCCATACTAGTTGAGATGTACCAAGCCTTGGATCGGTGCAAGCATGGGTTTGGACATTTTGAGGGTTGCAATCTCCTACTATAGGTTTGGCTGCTAGAACATTTTTAGAGGGGAAATTACCGTCAGGAGATCCTGCGCAGACCACTGAGTGAATACATAGCCAGTCATCATCTAAAGATGATATATTTGCTCTAGATAGGTTTGCAAAGCTTGGGAATGTTGTAGGCTAGGTACGTTTCTTCAATAATCTGACAGACGAGCAAGTACATTGGATGTTCGAGTGATATCCTAGTAGAGATTTTATCATCATGTCCAAAGGAACCACTCTCTTGGTACCGATTGCATTGCGAGGAATCTAAATCCTATAAGGGTAATGAGGCAAGATGGGAGAAAGCAAGTCATACCTTGGGTTTCCATTATGGTTCAATATAAAGAAAACTTCAAAGGTTGGTTCGTGCATTCTTGCATCGTCAGCATGCCACACCAGATCGAGGTCCTCCTCCACCTAGCGACCCAAAAAAAAATGCAAAGTCAAAGGGAAGATGGATTATTTAAGTGGTAATCAAAAGGAAAACGCTACCATAAGAAAGAATCTTGAAACTTCATACGAAAGGAGTACGCCAGGACCAAATGAGTTGGTCCTACAGTTGGAACAGAAAATTGTGGAGCTGAAAGGTGAGCTTGAGAAGGTCCGAAATCTCCCAAATCTCTCCCTTACTCTGAATGTCACTGACATCAACCATCAGAACACCATCACCCAGAATAAAACACCACCCTAAAATACACAAACCCAAAATCCACCACCCATAGCTCCAAAAAATCCTCCCGTAATGCACAAATATCATAACCCCGCACCCTCTCAAACCTTAACTCTCCACCAGTACAAACCCCTCAACAACAACACCATCACCCGACCCGGTATCCGCAAACCACTATTTATCATACCCCTCAAAATGTTCCACAACATACTACCAATTCACCTCAAACCTCAATAAATGATCACCCGTATACTCAAGTCCCAGGAACATGCCAAGGCAACCCTACATACGTGGAGACCCTACCACATACCCCACAACAAACCCTATACATACCCGAACCGACCGAGAAGGACCTGCTTATCTAGAACATGGAGTAAGAGCTAAAGAGGTTGACATGAAGAGTCCATACTGTTGAGGGTGGAAAAGGTGTTGAAGGCTTGAATTATGAAGACTATTGTATCCAACTAGATGTGGAATTGCCGGAGGGTTACAAACCTCCTATGTTTGAGATGTTCGATGACACTGATGATCCTAAGGTGCATTTAAAAACCTATTGTGACAAGCCTGAAGGAGTGGGAAATAATGAGAAAATCCACATGAAGCTGCTCATGCGAAGTCTCACTAGGGATGCCTTATCCTGGTACATTAGTCAGAGGTACAGACTTTTTGGGTTGTGCAATGCGTTGGGAAGTTGAAAGAACGATATTTGCAGAACATGGCATTTCTGCGGTCCATTATGTGACCACATAACTATTCTGCAGACCAAAAATTCGGCGTGGAGTGCAATTGGAACAAAGCCAATTTTGGAGGTTATGTTGCGGTAAGTTTGAGACCGCATAATCATTTCGTGGGCCGCACATCCATCGCACATTCAACATGAAAAAATCACGGAGGGAGAATTTTGCGGTGTATTACGTGACTGCATAACTGATCCATGGACCGCATACCTAACTCAAATAGCCAAGTTTTTGGGAAAATTTTTGGTCCATTTTGTGAGATAAAAACCTGATCTGCGGTGCACTTTGCTACCGCATAAATGAGTTCGGATGGTCCATTTTCTATTTTTATAGCCCGATCCTATTCCTTATAAAATAACTTGGGGGTTATTTTGGTTGGTTTAACAAGATATTTTAGAGAGAGGGGAGTGCTTTCGAGATCGAGATCGAGAGATCGAGAGAGAGAGAGAGAGATCGAGAGAGAGAGAGAGAGAGAGAGAGAGAGAGAGAGAGAGAGAGAGAGAGAGAGAGAGAGAGAGAGAGAGAGAGAGAGAGAGAGAGAGAGAGAGAGAGAGAGAGAGAGAGAGAGAGAGAGAGAGAGAGAGAGAGAGAGAGAGAGAGAGAGAGAGAGAGAGAGAGAGAGAGAGAGAGAGAGAGAGATAGAGAGAGAGAGAGGAGGAATCCCCAAGTTATTTGATCATCAATTCTTGCCCCAAACTTGAAGATTCAAGGGAATCACTCTCTAGACCATCAACTATCCGGGTAAGAGCTTGTCCTAAAACCTTCATGCAATTGTTATGGGTTTAAGTAAGTTGTGGGGTTGGATATAGGTCAAGCATGTTCCAATAGGAGTTAGTATGAGGGGTTGTAGAACTATTCCGGGTAGATTCTTGTTGAAATTAGTTGAGGGAGGAAGGGATTACCATTGTAGAGCCTTGTAGTCAATTTTGCATAATAGGTGTTTTGACAAAATTCCCAAGAGACTTATATCATGAGAGTCCTTCTAATTATGTTTTGATTTTTATCATTTTCCTATAGGTTGAAATTTCTAGGGGTGTTTGTACATTATAATAACTTAATTAAAGCTCAAGCGTGGTATGTTGGCTAATCTTCTCTTGTAGAGTCGAATTCCATGATGTTCTCGTAAGATTCAAGTATGATTGGCCCAAGTTCCTAATTCCCATGTTTCGAGTCATTCCTAATATATATTCAGTTATTCCAAATAAGTATTGTGTCGAAAATTATATACTCAAAAAGTGTTTCAATTGCTCCTATAATGTTATGCTCTCATTCAGGAATGTATTCCGGTATGGTTTATGTCACGACCCCAAATCCAAAACCGGTCGTGATGGCGCTTGTCGTGGAACTAGGCCAGCCAACTACCGCATGTTCGCAATTTGTTTTAAAAATCCCAATCAAGGTTCAAGCATTTCATAAATATACAGAGATTACTAAATAAAGTAGGCCAATTATACAGTGCCACCAACCCCAAAACCCGGAGCCAACATGTCATGAGCATCTAGTAGAATATGCCAAAATATACTATTATAATACAAAGCTTCCGAATAAAAACTAGATTCAACACGAAGGGAAAACAGATATGTTGCAGACGCTGAACATCTACCTCTATATCCCGCAATCCGGCTCCCCGTGGAATAAATGGCTAATGCTTGGTATCTACACCTGAATTTGCACACAGGGGTGCAGGGAGTAATGTGAGTACGCCAACTCAGTAGTAATGAAAATAAATCAAGTCTAAGTGGAAAGGAATCACATAAAAGCAATGCCATCAAATCACAATATACACTGCCTTACTTTCCAATAGTGTAAACATAGATACACGAACTCATCATGCCTTAAAACCAATTTTAGAAAAATCCTTTGAAGAATGCATACTTTTAACAACTTCAAACCGAAATATTTAGTATGAAAATGAAATGAATCATATAGAGGCCCCTCGGGAATAATATATTTCATAAATTTAGAATGAAAGTAGTAAAATCATAAGTAGCCTCTCGGGCAAAACATGTATCATAATCAGTCCCTCGGGCATGCTTCACAGTCACTCAGCACCTCACAATCATTCAGCACATCACAGTCACTCATGCCTCCCAATCACTCGTCACTCGGCACTCTGTGCGCTCACTGGGGGTGTGTACAGAGTCCGGAGGGGCTCCTTCAGCCCAAGTGATAATATCACTCACCTCACCATCACCCAGCACCTCACCATCACTTAGCAAAACCACTCAAAAGGCCCCTCGGGCGAATCAGTAAAATAGGGTACTCAACCCAAAACATCATTTTAAATCTCAAAGTAGTATAAATCAGGAAGAGTTTCAAAAGAAACAGTAAGCACAATGTGGCTGAGTGAAATCATCAACAAATAGTGAGGGAAAACAGCAGTAAAAAGCCCCTAAGGGGTCTAAACAGATCGGCACGAGGCCCCAAACACGGCTTGTAGCCCAAATATTTCAACAATCTTTAGAATATAATTTAACATAAGGTTTTGAGTAAAATATGCAACTCATTAGTTGTCGCGGAGAGGACCTAGTCCAATCCAAATATCAGTATACGCCACATACTCGTCATTTGACATGTGCGCCATTCTAAAATCAGTGAGAAATATGTAGTCCAGGGTTCCATACCCTCAGGACAAGATTTATAACCATTACTTACCTCTACCGGACCACAACACTAGTCCACAATGATCTTGCCCCTCAAATTGGCTGCCGATTGCTCCAAATCTAGCCAAAACTAGTTTAACATCATCAATATATATCAAAGGAACACAACCCAATCGAAAACTATCAAATTATAAAAGAATCTCGAAATTCGGCCAAACCCGAGCCCCGGACCCACTTCTCGAAATTCGATAATTTTTACATCACCAGAAACCTCATCCTCCCACGATGCTACTCATATAAAAAATTGTCACAATCGGATCACAATTGCCTACCCAAAACCTCAAAAAGTAAAATTTCAATTCTCCACCCTTTCTTCCCAACCTTTTCCTACTTAAATCCTCAAATTCATAAGCCTAATCCGAACAAAATAGCATATAAATGATGTTAATAACCCGAGAACTTACCTTCACTAAAGAACCACGAATTCCCTTCTTCAAATTGCCTTCAAAGAGATCCTCCTGCATGTTAAAATGGTGAAATGAGAGAATTTTCATGGAGCCACTTTTTATACTGTTTGTGCTAGCATTTCCGCACTTGCAGACACTTAGTCGCACCTGCAGACCCGCACCTGCGGTCACAGGTGCGCACCTGTGAAACCCCACTTAACAGACCAATTTCGCACCTGCGACCAATCCTCCGCATCTGCGGCTTCGCAGGTGCGGCCATAACTTCGCACCTGCAAGAAATTCCCATGCCTAGGCTCTCTCACACCTGCGCATGTCCCATCGCACCTGCGACATCACACCTACGACATCGTACCTGTGGCTACCCATCCGCAGGTGCGGCCAACACCAGAAACTCACACCAACAGCTATTTCCGCAATTTTTTCAAGGTTCAAAACTCCGCCAACCATCCGAAATCAATCCCGAGCCCCTCGGGGCCCCAACCAAAAATACCAACACACCCCATAGCATTATTCCAACTTAGTTGAGCCTTCGAAACACCAAAAAAAACACAAAAACACCAAAATTACATCAAATTCAAGCCTATGAACTTTGAAACTTCCAAATTTCGCCAACTATGCCGAAACGAAACAAAACACCTCAGAGTGACCTAAAATTTTGTAGACCCCATGCAATCGGAAAATCTCCTTAATCTAAATCTCAGCTAACCTCTCCGAATAATAAGTAGTACCAGCAGTAATGAAGTGCGCGGACTTGGTCAGCCGATCCACAATAACCCATATAGCATCAAACCTCCTCGATGTCTATGGGAGTCCAACTACAAAGTCCATGGTGATTCGCTCCCACTTCCACTCCGAAATATCAAATATCTGAAGAAATCCACCTAGTCTCTGGTGCTCATACTTGACCTGCTGACAGTTGAGACACCGAGCCACAAACTCCACAATATCCTTCTTCATCCTCCTCCACCAATAATGCTGCCTCAAATCCTGATACATCTTCGCGGCACCCGGATGGATGGAATACCGCGAACTATGAGCCTCTGCTAGAATCAAATCTTGAATCCCATCTTCTAAAAGATATCCTCACACTCATCAGACCATCTTAATGGAGCACCCTTCTGGGTCAATCTGGTCAAAGGCGAAGCAATAGAAGAGAATCCTTCCACAAAACAACGGTAATATCCCGCCAAACCAAGGAAACTCCTAATCTCTTTAGCTGAGGACGGTCTGGGCCAACTCTGCACCGCCTCTACCTTCTTCGGATCAATCTGAATACCCTCACTAGACACCACATGCCCCAAGAAAGCTATCGAACCAAGCCAAAACTCACACTTGGAGAATTTCGCATAAAGGTTCTCCTCCCTCAGCCTCTATAACACAACTCTCAAATGCTGAGCATGCTCTTCCTGGCTACGAGAATAAACCAGGATGTCGCCAATGAACACAATGACGAAGGAATCAAGGTTAGGCTGAAACACGCTATTCATCAATTGCATGAATGCAGCTGGGGCATTAGTCAGCCCAAATGACATAACCAAGAACTCATAATGACCATATCTTGTCCTGAAAGCAGTCTTCGGAATGTCAGAACCTCGAATCCTCAACTGATGATACCCAGATCTCAAATCAATTTTGGAAAACACTCTGGCTCCCTGAAGCTCGTCAAACAAATCATCAATGCGAGGCAAGGATACCGGTTCTTCACTATAACCCTGTTCAGCTTTCGATAATCAATACACATACATATGGGCCCATCCTTCTTCTTCATGAACAACACTGGTACACCCCAAGGTGACACACTCGGCCGAATGAACCCCTTATCCAGGAGTTCCTGAAGTTGCTCCTTCAAGTCCTTCAGTTCCGCAGGTGCCATACGATAAGGTGGAATAGAAATAGGCTTAGATCCTGACACCAAGTCAATACTAAAATCAATATCCCTGTCAGGTGGCATGCCTGGGAGGTCTGCAGGAAACATCCGGAAAGTCACGGACCACATGAACTGAATCAATAGCGGAAGTCTCACCACTGACATCCCTCACAAAGGCCAAAAAAAATAAACACCCTTTATGAACCATGCGCTGAGCCTTCAGGTAGGAAATCACCTTGCTAGGCATATACTCGGAAGAACCTCTCCGCTCAACCCCCGGACACCCCGGCATAGCTAAGTTCACGGTCTTTACGTGACAATCAAGAAAAACATGACATGAAGATAACCTTTCCATGCCCAATATCACGCCAAATCAACCATGTTGAGTAACAGTAGGTCCATTCGGGTCTCCAAACCCCCAATAGATATCATGCACGACTGATACACACGGTCCATAACAACAATATCACCCACCAGAGTCGACACACGAATAGAGGTGACTAGAGACTCACGGGGCATATCCAAGAAAATTGGAAAAATATGAAGAAACACAGGAATATGTAGAACCAGGATCAAATTGTAACGACCCGTAAAACTTTCTTGTTTAAAATATGCCCTAAATTGAGTAAAAAAGTACCCCGGGACTTAAAGGATAAAATTTCCCAGAAAGTGGGCGTTATGCGACGCACTATGAGATTGCATAACGTGTATGTGGACCGCATAATGGTCGCATAGACGGGAAGATTACTTCCCCATTTGAGGTCATCTATGCAGTCCAATATGCGATCGCATTTCAGTTCTGCGGACTGCATAGTTGTCACATTGTTGCCTTTGATTTTTGGGAGGGAGGTTATGCGACGCTCTATGCGATCGCATAATGTGTATACAGACCGCATAATGGTCGCATACCTGGGCAGTTTGTTTTGAATTTTGGCCCATCTTGAGGGCCATTATGTGGTCGATTCTGCGGACCGAATGTCAGGAATGCGATCGCATTCCTGACCGCATTCTTGTGTCAAGCCCTATTTTCTTCTAATTTTTAAAACCCAACCCCAGTTCATTAAAACACCCCTCCCCTTCATTTTTAACAATTTTCTGAACAAAATTAGAGACATGGGAGAGAGGGTTCTTGAGAGAGAAAGCTTCATCTTTATCAATTGGATTTTCAAAGTCACTCAGGCCTGGAAATTTCGAGTAATCATCTTCTTCTTCATTCTAATAGGTAAGAATCCCCAACCCCTTTTCATTAGTTTTCAGGTTTTAAACAAAAAGGGACTCTCATGAATTGATTCTTGAAAATGTGAATTGATACCTTGCGTGCATGCTCATTAATGTCCATAATCTAGTAAGAGGAAGTGGGTTGGGGTAAAATTCACAAAGAAGGGTTGGCAATCTAACGGAGTCACATAGCATTTGATAAATTATTTAAAAGAGTTCAAATTGTATGCATGATTTACAAAGTCACTATCAAAAACAAGTATCCAAAATTTATTTACGGTCGGGGTATCACCAATTGAAGATCAGAGAGCAAGATATTCCTAAGACCGCCTTCAGAACTCGTTATGGCCATTTTGAATTTTTGGTAATGTCCTTTGGACTGACTAATGCTCCAGCGGCTTTCATGGATCTTATGAATCGTGTTTTCAAACCGTTTTGTGACGACTCAAAGGGTCATCACCTATGTTATTACCCATCCCATACTTCCGAGGCCTTGAAAACCTCATATGTTTTGCCTCGATTTACGTGTGTAGTCCGAGCATGTAGCCAGACAACATAAATATGAAATTCTATGAAAAGTGCTAAGATTTGATATTAAAATGAATAAATTTGACTTCGGTCAACATTTTAGGTAAACAGACCAGGACCCGTGATTTGACGATCCCGGATGGTCCGTAGGAAAATATGGGATTTGGGTGTATGCCGGGAATCAAATTCTGAGGTCCCAAGCGCGAGAAATAAATTTTTGAGTAAAATTATTTTCTGAAAATATTTAAGAAAATTGAAAATGAAAGCTGATTAGGAAATGATGGTATCGGGCCCGTATTTTGGTTCCGGTGCCCGGTACAGGTCTTATATATAGTTTAAGCACTTTCTGTAAAGTTTGGTTGAAAACGGATTTTGTTTGACGTGTTTCGGTAAAATACAAAATTTGATGTTTTATGAAATTTGATAGAATTCATGGATTTTGAGGCTTTATTCGATGTATATGATGTTATTTTGGCGATTTGATTGCACGGATAAGTTCATAGGATGTTTTTGAGGTAGTATATATATTTGGTTCTGAGTCCCGAGGGCTCGGGTGAGTCTTGGATAGGCCACAAATTGCATTTTTCTAAACTTAGAACTGCTGGTGTGACTGATCTAATGCGAAGGTGCACTAGCTGGCAAGGGATTGCAAATGTCAGCCATTCATTGCAAATATGAAGTCCCTCCTCCTGCACAGTGATCGCAAATGCGAACTATGCTTCCCAATTCCCATGCCAGGGGTGTTCGCAATTGCGAACCCCTGTTCGCGTTTGCGATGCCAACCAGTAGCCTGCCCTGTACAAAACTGATTTTTTACTTTATATTTCATATTTTCTCAAACTCAAACACTCTTAGGCAATTTTTCCAAGAACAAGACTCTTCCAAATAAGTTGTAAGTTGGTTTTTACTCATTTCTTTCAATCATTAACATCATTTAGCATGTTTTTAACTTAAAAATCAGGGATTTCCATGGGTGAAATTTGGTGTTTGGGGTAGAACTTAGGTTTTTCTAAAATTGGGATTTGAGTGGGTGATTGACCTCTAATTTGAGAGACTTCTATATGGCTAGACTCGTGAGAGTACGAGGGTTCTGAAAATGTAAAATTTACTCGACTCCGAGATGCTGGCATGATGGGCGTTATGGTCATTTCACCTGATTTCGCACTATAACCTTGAATTGAATAGTAGAATCAGTTGCATGAGATGTTATTTACTGTACGAAATTTATTTGAATATATTTGGGCTATTTGGAGTCGGATACTTGTGGCAAACGTGTGGTTTCGGGTTGATTGCTATACTTCGGACCCGAGGTAAGTGTTTGGTCTAACCTTAGCTTGAGGGAATAGGAGTTGAGTATAAATTGCTACTTGCTAATTGTCAAATACGATGTATAGTCATGGTGACAAGTATCTATACATTGGTGTCTAGCATGACCGTGCGTCCTTATATTGTGAATATTCTGATTTTGTGGTAATTTCCATGCTTAAGTGATAATTTCTATATGTAGTGAAGAAATATGAGATATTACATCTTTGAAGCATTGGCTCAAATTGTGAAACGAATAGTGAAGAAATATGAGATATTACATCTTTGGAGCATTGGCTCAAATTATGAAATGAATAGTGAAGAAATATGAGATATTACATCTTTGAAGCATTGGCTCAAATTGTGAAACGAATAGTGAAGAAATATGAGATATTACATCTTTGGAGCATTGGCTCAAATTATGAAATGAATAGTGAAGAAATATGAGATATTACATCTTTGGGGCATTGGCTCAAATTGTGAAACGAATAATGAAGAAATATGAGATATTATATTCTTTGGAGCATTGGCTCAAGTGATAGAATAAATCATGGAAATGAAAGTGAAAGAAAGAGAAAGATTTATTGAAATATACCCTTGCCGGGATTTAATTGTGTAATTGATGTTCCCTTGCAGGGATTTAATTGTGTAATTGATGTTCCCTTGCCGGGATTTAATTGTTTAATTGTTGTTCCCTTGCCGGGATTTCTATTTCTATTTTGTTTATTCCCTTGCTCGTTGTTTGTGATTGATGTTTGGGTGAGGCAGAGTGTTAAAGCACGAAGAGTGATGCCGTGCACTTGTTTTGGTGAGTATCAGAGTAAAGAACGAAGGGTGATGTCGTGCACTTCTCTTGGTGAGAATGAGTGTAAAGCAAGAAGGGTGATGACGTGCATTGTTTGATATTTTCTCCCTTGCTGGGATGTTGAGATTTCTATTATTTGTCCTTTGTCGGGATTGCTATTTTTATTCTGTTTACTCCCTTGCCCTTGTTTGTGATTGCTGTTTGGGTGAGTAACAGTGCTAAAGCACGAAGGGTGATGCCGTGCATTGTTTGTTATTTTAAGGAAAGAGTGTAAAGCACGAAGGGTGATGCCGTGCCGTGTGATGTACCATTCCATACCATATTCATTGATTATACTGTGAGGAAAGAGAGTAAAAGCATGAAGGGTGATGTCGTGCCATGATTTACATTGATTACATTATACATTGCATAGTGAGGAAAGAGAATAAAAGAACGAAGGGTGATGTTGTGCCATGATTTACATTTATTACATTATACATCACATAATGAGTACGAGAGTAAAAGCACGAAGGGTGATGTCGTGCCATGATCATTGATTACATTATACATTGCATACTGAGGACGAGAGTAAAATCACGAAGGGTGATGCCGTGCAAGTTTGTGATTTCTTGTCCTTATTGATATGTTGGCTTTGTCATTCTTTTCCTTATTGAGATTTTCTTATATGAAACTTTTATCTCCCCACATCATGTTCCCTTTCCTTTATTCATTGTTTTCTCTCTATATTTCTTATCCGTTTCATATATGTATATATATTTATTTGAATTGCATAGGTTTGTTTGGTAGTCTGGTTCTAGCCTCGTCAGTACTTCGCCGAGGTTAGGCTAGGCACTTACTCAGTACAAGGGATCGGTTGTACTGATGCTACACCTGCACTTCTTTATGTTGTGCAGATTACGCAGCCGAACTCGAAGGACATCATTAGTGGGAGTATCTTCCAGCTCATTATAGGGTCTTCGAGGTATATCCGCTGGCGTTCGTGGGTCTTGGTGTCTCTTCCATCCCTTTGTCTTCGATTCTGTCTTCTTTTTCCTTTAGTTTCAGAGGCAGATATGTATTTCCTTCCAGACTTGTATTTAGCACTCTTAGACAGTTCGTATGTTAGTGACACCAAGTTTTGGGAAATTTTGCGTCGTTGTATTATAATTGTCTTTACTTAGCTTAAAAATCGTATTTATTTCCGTTGTTTAATTTGTGAACTGATTTAGTTTATTCTATTAGAATGAGGTTATGATGCTAGTTTAACTACACACGTTGGCTTGTCTAGCGGGTTCAACGTTAGACGCCATCATGGGCCCGACAGTAGGATTTCGGGGCGTGACATGTTTATTGGCTCCTTTGTGATTGTTTTTATTGATGACATCCTTGTCTACTCGCGGAGTCAGGAGGATCACGCTAATCACCTCAGGGCAGTTCTGCAGACTCTTCATCAACACCAATTGTATGCCAAGTTTTCAAAATGTGAATTTTGGCTGGAGTTAGTCGCATTTTTGGGCCATGTTGTTTCCAGAGAAGGGATTAAGGTTGATCCCGAGAAGATCACATCGGTGAAGGATTGGCCTAGACCAATGACCCCGGCAGAGATTTGCAGTTTCTTGGGTCTAGCCGGGTATTATCGGAGGTTTGTAGAGGGTTTCTCTACCCTCGCCTCCCCATTGACTAAATTGACACAGAAGGCAATTAAGTTCCAATGGTCCGACGCTTGTGAGAAGAGCTTTCAGGAATTGAAATCAAGATTGACTTCGGTAGTGGTGTTAACTTTTCTAGAAGGCACGGAGGGATTTATGGTTTATTGCGATGCTTCAAGGGTGGGTTTGGGATGTGTGTTGATGCAACACGGGAAGGTTATAGAATCCTCTTCCAGGCAACTCAAGAATCACGAGAAGAATTACCCGACGCATGATTTGGAGCTCGTGGCAGTTGTGTTTGCATTACAAATCTAGCGGCATTATTTGTATGGGGTCCATGTGGACTTGTTCTCAGACCATAAGAGTCTCCCATATTTGTTCAAGTAGAAGGAGTTGAATTTAAGGAAGCGACGGTGGTTATAATTGCTTAAAGATTACAATATAAATATCTTGTACCATCCGGGAAAAGCAAATGTAGTGGCCGACGCTCTCAGTCGGAAGTCTATGGGTAGTCTGGTCCATTTGGAGGAAGATCGGAGGCCATTAGCTTGGGAGGTTTGTCAATTGTCTAGTATGAAGACCTGTATCTCGATCTCAGACGAGGGGAAAGTCATGGTGCATAATGGGGCAGAATAGTCACTTATAGCGGAAGTCAAGGAGAAGCAGTTTATTGATCCAGCATTGGAGCAGTTGAAGGAGGCAGTTCTAAATGGCAAGATTTCTGCATTTTCACTCGGTAGCGATGATGGTGTTTTATGGTGCCAGGGAATGTTATGTGTTCCCGATGTGGATAATCTTCGGGAGAGGGTGATGGCGGAAGCTCACAATTCCAGGTATTCTATGCACCCAGGGTCTACGAAAATGTATCAAGATCTCCGGGAAGTTCATTGGTGGAGCGGTATGAAAAGAGGTGTGGCAGACTTTGTATCTAAATGATCGAATTGTGAGCAGGTGAAGGCCGAGCATTAGAGGCCTGGTGGGTTAACTCAGCTTATGGAAATTCCAATATGGAAATGGGAAATGATCAACATGGATTTGGTGGTAGGGTTACCTCGCACTCAGCGGAAGTTCGACTCGATTTGGGTGATAGTGGATGGACTCACAAAATCAGCTCACTTCTTGCCGGTCAACTCCACCGATACTGCAGAACAATATGCTCAGTTATATACCAAGGAAATAGTCAGGCGTCATGTTACTCCAGCTTCTATTATTTCAGACTGAGGAACCCCGTTAACGGCTAATTATTGGAGGAAATTTCAGTAAGGTTAGGGTCCTCAGGTAAATCTCAACACAGTTTTCCATCTGCAGACAGATGGTCAGGCAGATCGGACTATTCAGACGCTTGAAGATATGTTACGGGCTTGTGTGTTAGATTTCAAGGGTAGTTGGGATGATCATTTACCGCTTATTGATTTTTCTTACAATAACATCTTTCACGCTAGTATTCAGATGACCCCATTTGAGACATTGTACGGAAGGAGTTGTAGATCTCCGATTGGCTGGTTCGAGGTTGGTGAAGCAGAATTGTTAGGGCCACATCTTGTGCACCAGAAATTGGAAAAAGTCAGAGTCATTCGAGAGAGGATGAAAATAGCTCCAAGCCGTCAAAAATCCTACGCGGACGTTCGTCGAAGAGAATTTGAATTCCAAGTAAATGATTGGGTATTCTTGAAGGTATCTCCCATTAAGGGTGTGATGCAGTTTGGGAAGAAAGGGAAATTGATCCCAAGGTATGTAGAGCCATATCTGATTGCTCAAAAGATCGGACAAGTGGCTTATAGGTTGGAATTACCCCTGAATTGTTATTAGTGCACCCGGTGTTCCACGTGTCCATGTTGAAGAAAGTGGTTGGAGATCCATCAGCCATCGTGAAAGTTGAGACTATCGAGGTTAATGAAGAATTATCATATGAAGAGGTTCCGGTTGCTATTCTTGTATGCGGATCGCATAATGGTCGCATACACGGGCAGATCACTACCCCATTTGTGGTCAACTATGCAGTCCAATATGCAATCGCATAACGTGTATACGGACCGCACAATGGTGGCATACCTTGGCACTGTGTGTTGAATTTTGGCCCATCTTGAGGGCCATTATGCGGTCTAGTCTGCATATCACATGTCAGGAATGCGATTGCATTTCTGACCGTATTCTTGTGTCGGACTCCTATTTTTCTGATTTTAAAATCCGACCCCAGTTCATTAAAATACCCCTCCCCTTCATTTTTAACCATTTTTCTGAGATATTACAGAGAGGAAAGAGTGGGTTCTAGAGAGAGAAAGAACCAACTTCATCAAATTGGTCTTCCTTCATCACTTAAGCTTGGAACTAATAAACTAGAACACAAATTTCTTCACTCTAAGAGGTAAGCTTCTACCTCATTAACCCTAATTTCCAGATATTTGTTAAAATGAAACATGGGTAGGATAGTTCATAAAGATGGGGTTAAGAATATTTCATGCATGTACCCAATTTATCTTAATCTAGTAAAGGAAAGTAGGTTGGAGTAACTTTTCACTAAAAAGGGTTATTTAATCTAACGGAACACCTAGTGTTTGATAGAAGGCTCAAATGAGTTCAAGACATGTTCATGATTTCTAATTCTAAGTTTAAATGTGCCGCATTGTGTATTAGATTGAAGGTTCTAGAAGGTCCGATGATTTGAGATAGAAATTAAGGAAAAATCCCGACTGGAGGTATGTATGGATAACTTTAACCCTTGTAGAATCCTCTTGTTGGGTACGATTATACGACATGTGTACCTTGTTTGGAAATATGTGAATTGATTTTTCGAATGTGTTGATACGTAAGATTCTATTCTCTGATTTGTACAAATTGACTTTCATGCTACCGTGCTATCTGAGGTTGTGAATGGTGTTTTGATGTGCCTATTTCATTCTGTGCAAAAGCTCATAAATGCTAAAGGGTATCGATATGAAAGGATGTGTAATGAATGAAAGATTGATGATGTTCCCAAATGTGGGAATGCCTAAAATGGCTAAAATCCGTGCGTGGAAAGTAATGAAAAAGGGTATTGTGAAATGATGTAAATGAGTTGAAAGATTTTGGCAACACCGTGTACCTGAATTATTACTTGATGAGAGTTATAGTGCCTTGGGCCCAAAGAAATAAATTGTTAATATGAACTTGTATTCCTTGAAATGATGATTCTTGTGATGTAATTGTTTGTTGTTGTTGTTATGAAATATTATTGTCAGGTGGGATCGGGTTGCGCGCCGCAACACGAAGCAATAAGCTTGATGAGGTGTGAGGTAATAAGGGTGGCCGAGGTAATAAGGATGGAATGTGATCATTATAACTAATTAAATGAAAATCTACGAGCTCTTGAATATGATTATGTTGAAAAGGGAAAAAGGATGTGAACCTTGTTTCATTTTGGTTGTTTTCTTTCCACGTGCATTGGTTAATTGGTTCTATTACTGTCTCTTAATTGTGTACTGTTTGATTGTACTTGGATAAAGTTTGTTTATACATACTAGTACTATTCCACAGTACTAACGTCCCTTTTTTCGTGGGCGCTATATCTTTTTATATGGATGTAGGTGAGTCCATAGCAGGTTGCTCAGCTCGCCAGTAGTGGTGCTTTATCCTCATCCTTTTCAGCTGTACTGGTGAGCCCACTTCCTCTCGGGGAAATGTGTAGTTCATGCCATCTCCTTTTTGAGTATATTATGTATCGTAAGGTATAGCCAGAGCCTTGTTGCCGGCAAGTAGTGTATAAAATCTTAGTACTTTTAGAGGCTCCGTAGACACTATGTGGGTGTATGTATATATATATTTTGGGCAGTGCTTGTATTTGTTCGTAATCGTGGTCCATATTGGGAAGTGTTGTATCTATTATGTATGTTTTCGGAAATCTAGGATTTATTCTGGTAATCACTCACTTTTAAGCTTATCTCACTGTTTCACATAAATAATGTGCATTATAAACACGGGGAACCGCGTTGGGTAGGAAAGGTAAATCGGGTTTGCTTTACTGGGGTCACTCGGTTGAGTGCCGGTCGCGTCCCTCGATTTTGGGGAGTGAAAGTTCGTCAAAGAGAATTGGAATTACAAGTAGATGATTGGGTATTCTTGAAGGTATCTCCCATGAAAGGAGTGATGCGGTTTGGGAAGAAAGGGAAATTGAGCCCAAGGTATGTCGGGCCATATCAGATTGCTCAAAGGATAGGATAAGTGGCTTATAGGTTGGAATTACCCCTTGAATTCTCATTAGTGCACCCGGTATTCCACGTGTCTATGTTGAAGAAAGTGGTTGGAGATCCATTAGCCCTCGTGCCAGTTGAGACTATTGAGGTTAATGAAGAATTATCGTATGAATAGGTTCCGGTTGCTATTCTTGATAGACAAGTCCGTAGATTGAGGAACAAAGAAATTGCTTCAGTTAAAGTATTGTGGCGAAGTCAGCACGTTGAGGAAGCCATGTGGGAAGCGGAAAATGAGATGAAAGAAACATATCCCCATTTGTTTGAATAAGTCTAGTAGTGTTCGTCAGAACTGTCACCTCTAAGAAAGTTGTATTTTTATGTTCAATCTTGTGCAAAAGCACCCCGTCTTCCCCTAATTGCCTTATTGTTGTGATTTCCCAATGTGTGTTAAAACTGAACCCACTGTTACCATTTGGGTAGTGTGCAACCCTTGAGGTAAATGAAAGTTTTGTGGAACGTATGTGTTAGGCAAGTGATTAATAGTAGTGTAGGTTGGTAATGATTAATTGAAACGAATATAGTCTATTGAGTTGATTGGGTTGTATGGGACTCATTAAAACGACCAAGTTATGTGCAAATATGTGAATCATGTGCAAATTTGTGGTATAAGAAGAACGAACTATATGTAGTCGACAAAACGATTGAATATTTGCAAATTGTTGAGGTAACAACGTTGTGTGTGAGTTATTGGGTGATTAAAACTGTGTAATGGTGCTTGGAAATGTGTTTCGGGGGCTCTATGACAGGTAGATAGATCTAATTACAAAGGGAAGTCTAGCGAATTTTTTCTGAAATATTGGAGTTAGTGAAAATCTGGAAGTTACATATCATGCTTTCAAAACTAATTGATTTCCAAAATCCTCATTCGAGGACGAATGATTTTGAGGGGGGAGGATGCAAAGACCTGTAAAATTTTCTTGTTTAAAATAATGCCCAAATGAGTCCCCGAGTTGTTTTTATTGTGGAAATTTTTAAAAAATGGACCTAAATTGAGTAAAGAGTACCCCGGGACTTAAAGGATAAAATTTCCCAGAAAGTGGGCGTTATGCGACGCACTATGCGATCGCATAACGTGTATGCGGACCGCATAATGTTCGCATACACGGGAAGATCACTGCCCCATTTGAGGTCAACTATGCGGTCAAATATGCGATCGCATTTCGGTTCTGCGGACCGCATAGCTGTCACATTGTTGCCTTTGATTTTTGGGAGGGAGGTTATGCGACGCACTATGCGATCGCATAACATTAAGCGGACCGTATAATGGTCGCATAACTGCGCAGTGTGTTTTGAATTTTGACCCATTTTGAGGGCCATTCTGTGGTCGATTTTGCAGACCGCATGTCAGGAATGCGACCGCATTCCTGTTTTGTGATCTTTTTTTTCTAGTTTTTAAAACCCGACCCAGTTCATTAAAACACCCCTCCGCTTTATTTTTAACCATTTTCTGAACAAAATTAAAGAGAGAGGAGTGAGGGTTCTTCAGAGAGAAAGCTTCATCTTTATCAATTGGATTTTCAAAGTCACTCAGGCCTGGAAATTTCGAGTAATCATCTTCTTTTTCATTCTAACAGGTAAGAATCCTCAAGCCCTTTTTCATTAGTTTTCAGGTTTTAAACAAAAAGGACTCTCATGCATTTATTCTTGAAAATATGAATTGATACCGTGCATGCATGCTCATTAATGTCCATAATCTACTAAGAGGAAACAGGTTGGGGTAAAATTCACAAAGAAGGGTTGGCAATCTAATGGAGTCAACATAGCATTCGATAAAATGCTTATAAGAGTTCAAATTGTATGCATGATTTCCAATTCTGAGTTGATTTGTGAGTAAAAGTTAAAAAGGGAATTTCGACCCCAGGTATGTATGGCTACCTTTAACCTTTGTAGAATCCTCTTGTTGGGTCCGAGCATACGGCATGTGTACCTTGTTTGAGAATATGTGAATTGATTGTCCAAAAGTGTTGAGGCGTAAGATTCTAATATCTGATTGTCCTAGTTGAATTGTCATACTACCGTGCTATATGAGGTTGTTAAAAGTGTTTTGATGTGCCTGTCTTATTATGTGCAAAACGCGTAAATGCTCGAGGGTATCGATATGAAAGTATGTGTTAATGAATGAAAGATTGTTGATGTTCCCAAGTGTGGGAATGTATATAATGGCTAAAATCCATGTGTGGAAAGTAATGAAAAAGGGTATTGTGAAATGATGTAAATGAGCTGAACGATTATGGAAACACCGTGTATATGAACTACTGTTTTGTGAGAACTATGGTGCCTTGGGCCCAAATAAATAAATTGTTGGTATGAACTTGTGTTTCTTGAAATGATGATTCTTGTGATGTAATTATTTGTGGTTGTTGTTATGAATTTAAATTGTCAGGCGGGGTCGGGTTGCGCGCCACAACACGAAGTAATAAGGTGTGGGTTGTGGTGATAAGGATGGATTAAATTGTCAGGCGGGGTCAGGTTGCGCGCTTCAACATGAAGTAATAAGGTTGATGGGTGTGGTGATAAGGGTGGTCGAGGTAATAAGGGTGGCCGATGTAAAAAGGATGAAATGTGATCATTATCACTATTGAAATGAAAATCTATGAAAATCTTGAATATGGTGATGTTGAAAGGGAAAAGGACAGATTATGAAACTTGTTGATTTTGCTTGTTTCTTTCCTAATGCGTTGATTGTTGGTTCTATTACTGTCTCTTATCTATGTATTGTTTGATTGTACTTGGAATAAAGTTTGTTTATACATACTAGTACTATTCCACAATACTAACGTCCTTTTTGCCGGGGGCGCTACATTTTCTTATATGAATGTAGGTGGTTCTACAGTAGGTAATTCAGCCCACCATCAGTAGTGCCTCCTCTCCTTTCCGTCAGCTGTTCTGGTGAGCCCCACTCCCTCTCGGGGCCACGTGTTGCTCATGCCGCCTCATTTTGAGTTTATAGTGTAGTGTAAGGTATAGCCGGGGCCTTGTTGCTGGCAAGTATTATATAAATTTTTTGTAATCGTAGAGGCTCCGTAGACACAATGTGGGTAATGTATATGTGTATTTTAGGTAGTAAGTGTACGGTTCGGAATCGTGGTCCACGTTGTTAATGTTGTATGAAATTTGTACGCCTTTGGTATCATATGTTGGTAACGATAAAAAAAGTAGAAATTAATTCAAGTTGTAAGTTTATGCTTAAGTTATAAATGGCCATTTCACGTGAATAATGTATATTGAAATCACGGGCTAACTCGTGGGATAGGAAAGGCAAATCAGGTTCTCTTGGCTGGGTTCAATCGATTGAGTGCCGGTCGCGCCCCTTGATTTTGGGGCGTGACACAAATAAAGCCAAGGCATATCTGCAACGGACAGAAACAATACCTGTAATCACGGCATCTGAGGCCATAACATCTGCCCTAGCTAGAAATGCATACAAGCGAGCCTGACCTCCCCCTGCTCGACCTCCCCCTTTAGGGCGGCCTCTGGATGACTGACTACCACCCCTGGCTGCCTGGGCGGGTGGTGAAGTAACTGGAGTTGAAGTCGAGCGCTGCTCCCTATGTTGAGAAGATCCACTGAAATGGCGGGGAGAATGCCTCTACACGTGCCCGAACTCTGCGCATTCAAAGAAACTCCCTGGAGCTGGAGGCGGGGACTGATAGAAACCCCTAGCACCCGTACGACCACTGGAAGACTCATGCATAGAAGATCCCTGAACTGGGGGTGCTCGAGCTGCACTCTGAGCTAGGAGGGCACCAAATGATGTACGGCCCAACTGAGAACCACGGGGTCCC
Source organism: Nicotiana paniculata (assembly GCA_005239505.1). NCBI lineage: Eukaryota > Viridiplantae > Streptophyta > Magnoliopsida > Solanales > Solanaceae > Nicotiana > Nicotiana paniculata. Next base: position 36,452 of record ML317826.1, read on the forward strand.
TACCCCAAAGATCCACCACTATATGTTGGGGGGCCTGACTGAGGAGGCCTGAATGAATGGCCCCTACCCTGCTAAAACTGTCCCCTGAAGGGAGCACCACTGGAACTGCCCGAACCACAAGGCCTCTTGGCCTTCCTCTCCTCCCGCGAACGAACTCAATATCTCGAGCTATGTCAACAACCTACTCAAATGAAGCACCCGATACTCTCTCCCGAGTCATAAATAATTGAAGCTGATAAGAAAGACCATCTACAGACCTCCTCACCCTCTCCCTATCAGTAGGTATAATCTCAGAAGCATGCCTAGACAACTCAGAAAACCTCATCTCGAACTGAGTAAATGATAACTCTCCCTGGCGTAGCTGCTCAAACTGCCTGCGCTGCTCCTCTCTGTGGGGCTGAGGAACATACTTCTCCAAAAAGATCATGGAGAACTGCTGCCAGGTGAGAGGTGCTGAACCAACCGGCCTACGCCTCTCGAATGAGTCCCACCAAGTAAAGGCAGCACCCGCAAACTGAAATGTAACAAATGAGACCCCACTAGTCTCCAAAATACCCGCAGTACGTAGTATCTTATGGCACCTATCTAGAAACCCCTGAGCATCCTCGCCCTATGTACTGCTGAAAGTCGGAGGCTGATGTCTGCTGAATCTCTCCAACCTGTGCTGCCCTTCCTCGGGCATAGCAGGGGCCACATAATCCTAGACCGGAGTAATTGGCTGAGCTGGGGTTGCTCTCAGTGCCTGGATACCCTGTGCACCCTGCTCAGGTACCCGGGCAGCTGGAGTCTGATTGCCTCTCCCGACCTGAGCTGTGGTGGCAGTAGAAGACATGGCAACTGCTTGAGCCAAACTGGTGCATGTTGTCAATATCTGAGACATGGTCTCCTGAAGACGGGAAATAACCATAGGCACAGCCGGTGCCTGAGCCTGCCCCGCTGGAACACCATCGGCGGGAACCTGATCATGATCGATAAAGGGATCTTGTGGTACTACTCCGGCTGCTGCGCGGGCTGGCCCCTACCTCTACCACGGCCTCAACCGCAGCCTCGACCTATCGCTGGTCTAGTCGGTGACTTGTCACTCTGATCGGTATGGCGTGTCCTCACCATATGTGAGAGAATGAAAGAACATAAGTTCAGATTCCATGAATCAATAGATCAACACGAAAGAGTTCAAGAAAGATAGAAATGTTTCCTAAAAGTTTGGCAGCCTCTCGAAGATAAGTACAGACATCTCCGTACCGATCCGCAAGACTCTACTAAACCTGCTCATGACCGTTGAGTCCTATGTAACCTAGGCTCTGATACCAATCTGTCATGACCCCAAATCCAAAACTGGTTGTGATGGCGCCTATCGTGGAACTAGGCCAACCAACTACCGCATGTTTGCAATTTCTTTTAAAAATCCCAATCAAGTTTCACGCATTTCATAAAATATACAGAGATTACTAAATAAAGCAGGCCAATTATACCGTGCCACCAACCCAAAAACCCGGAGCCAAGATGTCATGAGCATCTAGAAGAATAAGCCAAAATATAATATTATAATATAAAGCCTCTAAATAAAAACTAGATACAACACGAAGGGAAAACAGAGATGTTGCGGACGCTGAACAGCTACCTCTATATCCCGCAATCTGGCTCCGCACGGAATAAATGGCTAATTCTCGGTATCTGCACCTGAATATGCACAGGGGGTGCAAGGAGTAATGTGAGTACGCCAACTCAGTAGTAATGAAAATAAATCAAGCCTAAGCGGAAAGGAATCACATAAAATCAATGCCATCAAATCAAAATATACACAACCTTACTTTCCAATAGTGTGAACATAGATATAGTAAATCATCATGCTTTAAAACCAACTTCAGAAAAATCCTTTGAAGAATGCATATTTTTAATATGTTAAAACTGAAAGAGTATGAAAATGAAATGAATCACATAGAGGCCCCTCGGGGAAAACATATTTAATAAATTCTGAATGAAAGTAGTAAAATCATAAGTAGCCCTCGGGCAAAACATGTATCATAATCAGCTCCTCGGGCATTCCTCACAGTTACTCAGCACCTCACAATCACTCAGCACCTCACAGTCACTCATGCCTCCCAGTCACTCGTCACTCGGCACTCAGCACTCTGTGCGCTCACTGGGAGTGTGTACAGACTCCGGAGGGGCTCTTTCAGCCCAAGCGTTAATATCACTCAGCACCTCACCATCACTCAGAAGAACCACTCAAAAGGCCCCTCGGGCGAATAAGTAAAACACGGTACTCAACCCAAAACATCATTTTAAATCTCAAAGTAGTGTAAATCAGGCTGAGTTTCAAAACAAACAGTAAGCACAATGTGGCTGAGTGAAATCATCAACAAATAGTGAGGGAAAATAGAAGTAAAAAACTCCCAAGGGGTCTAAACAGATCGGCACGAGGCCCCAAACACGCCTTAGAGCCCAAATATTTCAACAATCTTTAGAATATAATCTAACATAAGGTTTTGAGTAAAATATGCAACTCATTAGTTGACGCGGAGAGGACCTAGTCCAATCCAAAAATCAGTACGCGCCACATACTTGTCATCTGACATGTGCGCCATTCTAAAATCAGTGAGAAATATGTATTGCGGGGTTCCATACCCTCAGGACAAGATTTATAACCATTACTTACCTCTACCGGGCCACAACACTAGTCCGCAATGCTCTTGCCCCTCAAATTGGCTCCCGATTGCTCCGAATCTAGCAAAAACCAGTTTAACATCATCAATATATATCAAAGGAACACAACCCAATCGAAAACTATAAAATTATACAAGCATCTCAAAATTCGGCCAAACCCGAGCCCCGAGCCCCGGTCCCACGTCTCGGGATTCGATAGTTTTTACATCATCAGAAACGTCGTTCTCCCACGATTCTACTCATACCAAAAATCATCACAATCGGATCACAATTGCCTACCCAAAACCTCAAAAAGAAAATTCAAATTCTCCACACCTTCTTCCCAACATTTTCCTACTTAAATCCTCAAAACACAAGCCTAATCCACCAAAATAGCATAGAAACGATGTTAATAACCCGAGAACTTACCTTCACTGAAGAACCACGAATTCCCTTCTTTAAATTGCCTTCAAAGAGCTCCTCTCGCACTTAAAAATGGTGAAATGAGAGAATTTTCACGGAGGCCCTTTTTATATTGTTTCTGCCAGCATTTCTGCACCTACGGACACTTAGTCGCACCTGCAAAATCCCACTTAACAGACCAATTTTGCACTTGCGTCCAATCCTCCACACCTGCAGCTTCGCATGTGCGACCATAACTTCGCACCTGCGGAAATGCCCCTGCCTAGCCTCTCTTGCACCTGCGCATGGCTCATTGCACCTGCAACATCGCACTTGCGGCTACCCATCCGTAGGTGCAGCCAACACCAGAAACTCACACCAGCAACTATTTTTGCAAATTTTTCCAAGTTCAAAACCCCGCCAACCATCCGAAATCAATCCCGAGCCCCTCGGGGACCTAAGCAAACATACCAACACACCTCATAGCATTATTCCAAGTTATCCGAGTCTTCAAAACACCAAAAACAACACGAAAACACCAAAATTACATCAAATTCAAGCCTATGAACTTTAAAACTTCCAAATTTTGCCAACTACGCCTAAACCAACCAAAACACCTCCGATTGACCTGAACTTTTGTAGACATATCCAAAATGACATTAATAACCTGCTCCAACTTTCGGAATCCCATTCCGACCCCGATAGTCTATTTTCCACTGCAGATCGAAAATCACTAAAAACTAACTTTCGCCAATTCAAGCTTAATTCTACACCGGACATCACAAAAATATTCTTAACACACTCTTAAGTCCCAAATCACCTAACAAAGCTATCCGAGCCATAAAATTTGCATTCCGAGGACATCACAATTCTCACTATAACCACTCCGGACCCAAACCAACTGACCCAACACAACAAAAATATGCTAGAAATATATAACAAATGCAGAAATGGGGGAAACAAGGTAAATCTCACGGAACGAACGGCCGGGTCATTACAGTTTATGTATCAAAATACTGACTTCAATTCATGTTTCATATGAAAGTTTATTATGCTTAATTTTTGGAAGAAATGTCAATGTTTTTAAGACTCCTATCCTCATATAAATAATTAAAGTCTTGATTCCAGAAGCTCTTTTTGTTGATAACCTATGATGATTCTTGAAAGTGAAAGAAGTGAGTATGAGATATAAAATGTGGCCATCGTGCGAAGATGAAAACTACACTCGAGGCCAATAGTGCCAATGAGATGAAAACATGTGTGAAAGATTATGAAATGAATTTTAACTCCTTTGTATACTAAATGTTTTGGGAGTATCATCAGCCACCGATTAAGGGTAAGTTGAAATAATCTAGCCCAGAAACTACACGTGTCGGTGTAAGAGTGATTAATAGGTAAATCCTCGTACTGATGCGATGAGACTATTCCCCTTAATTGGGATGAGATTGATATGTTCAGATTATTCCCCTTAATTAGGATGAGATGATTCTAGTAGAATGTGATTTCGATCTACACAACATTTTGGTGAGACGACTTAGCTGATCGGGCCGAGATCAGACGCCATGCCACGCACATGGTGGTATTGTGATTGGATGCCTTTGGGTGAGACGACGACGATCGGCCGAGATCGGACTCCATGCTGAAAAAATGGTGGTATATCAGTGCTAATGATCTCCCTACTTAAATATATAGATATTCACATGACAAATTATATTTCTCATAAACTAGTGCTTTAATATTGTTTAAGGATCTCATTGATGATATGTTTCTTCTCCTCGTACTGTTACTCGATTCATCGAGAGGGTGTTTACTATTACATACTAGTACTATTCTATATGTACTAACGTCCTTTTTGTCGGGGGCGCTGCATCTTTAGTGGATGCAGTGGTTCATTACCAGTCGACAACGATCAGTGATAGCGGTACACCCTCCTCTCAGCGGACTTGGTGAGCCCCACTTCATATTGGGGTCTTATTTCTTTTGTTCCTTACGTATAATGTTTTGAGGTATAGTCGGGGCCTTGTTTCCAGCACCATCATAGTACTGTTTTGTTTCTCTTAGAGGCTCTGTAGACATAGTGTGAGTTGTATCATGATTTTGGAAAGTTAAACTAGAAATGTTGTATGTGTATCACATCTTCCCACTTCTAACCTATTAATGTGTAATATAGTTTTGAAAATTGTAAATGAAGTAACTAATGGTAATGAAATTGGTGTTGTTCATGTTATCTTCCCATTGCCTAATTAATTGAACACATCTTCACTTTATTCATGGGTAAAGTTGTGTAGAAGGCATCAAGCAGGCTTGCTTGCCTAGGGTATCTCGGTTGAGCACCGATCGGGCTCCACAAGGTCGGAGCGTGATATTAGAATACGAAGAAGTAGGAGAATTGGGTAAGCATGGAATATGATTTCATGGATAGATTCATGTTCAACACAGAAAATGCGCCAGGCATTTTCTATATCCATAACCTCAAGAAGAAGACAACAGAAACCTTTCGTGACTATGCTACTCGGTGGAGATCAGAGGCTTCCAAGGTGAGGCCACCAATAGAAGAGGAAGAAATAAACAAGTGTTTTGTTGGAGCTGAAGATCCACCGTACTATGAAAGATTGATGGTTATAGAGAATCAAAAGTTCTCCGGTATCATCAAGCTGTGAAAAAAAATAGAAGAGGGAATCAAATGCAGTATGGTCACTAATTTGAGGTGTTTCAAGCCACCAATAAAGCCTTACAGTCTGGAGGTATTTCAGAGAAGATAGAAGTGGTTGTCATGATGGTAGCCTGGGGACCTAAGTCTCCCCTAACATATCAGACACCTCCACCAATATATCAACCCTCATGCCTGAGGGTTTACACTCAGGCATGAAGGATCATACCATTGAAGAATGCTGTATGTTAAAAGATAAGATCCAGACACTGATTGACACCAAGGTTATATAGGCAAAAGAGTCTGCGCCGAATGTCTGTGATAACCCTCTTCCTGATCAAAGGGTTGAGAGAGTGAATGTGATAGAAATTGATGAATAATGGGACCAAGAAGGATCCATCGGGCTTATACGAGAGGCAGACGCTCCCAAAACATCGCCTTTCACCCTCTCACCAATTGTGGTGCAAACCAAGGCACCATTCAAGGTCGAGGTAGCTACACCCTTCACTGTGACGATAGCTCCAACACCATCTTACAAGTCTAATGATGTTCCATGGATTATGTGGCAGAGGCAACAAGAAAAGAAAAAACCAAGATGGAAGAGAAGGGATTGCACAAGGAATGACCAGAACTGACAAGATTTATACACCGAAAAATCTTGGATGAAGGAGTAATGAGACCACACCGAACCACCTATTGTGGAGATAGGTACTGATGATCTTTGTAGGAAGGTACATGTGAGGGGATACTAAGTTGTTGATCACTTAAACAAGGCTCCCGCAGAAATATTTATCTTGTCACTATTGCAAAATTCAGATGCGCACAAAAATACCTTGCTGAACGTTTTAAGTTAAGCTTATGTACCTATGCATATCACTAGTGGAGAGATAGAGAACAAGGTGGGATAGGTACTGGAGAGTCCTATGATTACTTTCCATGAAGATGAGCTGCCGCCACAAGGATTAAGGAATAACAAAGCATTGCACATCACCGTGGAATATGAAGACATGTTTATTTATAGGGTTTTGTTCGATGGCAGTTCAAGTCTGAACATATGCTCGCTTACTACTTTGAAAAGATTGGGTATAGGTCTGCATGAGATACAAATGGAAGTATGGACGTGAAATCATTTGATGGGTCTAAGAGAGCCATTATTGTAGAGATCAATCTGGATATATAGATGGGCCCAACCTAGTTCGATGTTGAGTTTTAGGTGCTGGATATATCCGCTACCTATAACATGTTACTGGGACGACCATGGATACACACGACTGGGGCAGTTGATTCTACTCTTCACCAAGAAGTGAAGTTCAAATGGAACCATCAGGAGGTGATTATCCATGGAGATTGAAGTAAACCTATATACACCAACCTGACTGCGCCAACTATCGAGAATATATGGAAATTGGGAGGAGAGACATTCCATAACATTTAACGGATAAACACAATCGAGAAAGGGCGATGGTTGAAGAACAAGATAGAGTGCATGCTTCTGTGGTTAGGGTATGAACCAGGCAAGGGTCTTGGTCCTAAGCTTCAAGGGATCACAGAACCAGTACAACCACAATATCATGGCACAACCTTTGGTCTCGGGTATGAATACACTATGCAAGAATATAATTATTGGATACCACCATGGCGTGACTTCCACTATCCATTGGAATAACCCATACCACCGTTGCACCATACCTTCTTCCAGAATAATGTTATTTGGGGATCTGAGGAAGATGAGGTTTTGGCCTGCATGAGAAATCTGTTTCTGACGAGGAAAATATGGAATGCAGTGCAATCTTGGAGGAGGAGGAATACCATACCATTAAGACAGTGGAAGATGGAGATGCTCTTAGGAACAGGACTGTTGCACCATGCCGGGCTTGCCGAGCACCTGGGTAGCATTTTCAGAACTAGGATGATTCAATTTAAAATTGTTTTTGAAATTTAAGATATTTTCAGTGTTTTTTTTTGAAATAATTACTCAAGACATCGAGTCGTACTTTTTTGACAATTTTAGGTTTTAACTAAAGCATCATTACTTTTTATTTATTTCTATTATTATCTTTCAACATTCTTTTTCAACATACTTTTTACATATCTTGATAAACCTAATATTGTGACATCTAATGAGACAACACAACATAAGAAAAATAATTCGAAAGATTGGGAAGATGATATAATACCTGAGGAAGTTGTTAAAGAAGTAGATAATGTTTAGAGGAAACCAAAGTCCAATTATGAAGAAACTGAAGCAATCTAACATAGGGGATTCTTAAACAGTCAAAGAAACTTGCATTACCATTCATCTATCACCATCAGAGAAGGAAGAGTACATGAAGTTTCTAAGGGAATATGAGGATATTTTTGCATGGTATTACGACGACATGACCACGTTAAGCACATCCATAGTGGCTCACAAGATGCCTACCAACCCTATGTGTCCGCCGGTAAAGCAGAAGCTCAGGAAATTCAAGCCAGATATGAGTGTAAAGATGAAAGAGGAGGTTGCCAAGCAAATAAAAGCCAAGGTCCTTTGGGTGGTTGATTTCCCAACCTGGCTAGCCAACATTGTGCCGGTACCAAAGAAGGATGGGAAAGTCAAGGTATGCATTAACTATCGGGACCTAATCAGAGCAAGTCCTAAGGACGACTTCCCGTTTCCCAATATACACATACTGATTGACAACTATGCCAAGCATGAACTCCAATCCTTTATCGATTTCTTCGTAGGATATCATCAGATTTGGGTGGACAAAGAAGATGCTGAAAAGACAACCTTCATCCTGTCATAGGGAATATACTACTACAAAATTTTATCATTTGGTTTGAAGAATGCCGGGGAAACCTACATGAGGTCTATGACTACTCTTTTCCACAATATGATACACAAAGAAATAGAGGTATACACGGATGACATCATCATCAAGTCTAAAAAGAGTTCGAATCACATAAGAGACATGAGAAAGTTTTTCGACCGACTACGAAAGTACAATCTGAAGTTGAATGCTGAAAAATGTACTTTCGGAGTCCCTACTGGAAAGTTGCTGGATTTCAGTCAGTCGTCGCACATTGAGTTAGACCCGTCAAATATCAAAGCTATTCAGGACCTACCACTGCCAAAGAGCACGAAGGATGTAATGAGTTTTCTGGGTCGCTTTAATTATATCAGACGTTTATAGCAAAGTTAACGGTAATATACGAACCAATCTTTAAAATGCCGAGGAAAAATGCAGTCATAAGTTGGAGTGATGAGTGTCAAAATTCTTTCGATATAATCAAGGAGTACATGTCCAAGCCGCCCGTATTGCTCCCACAAGAGCCCGGGAGACCTCTACTGCTATACCTCTCCGTGTTGGATGGAGCCTTTAATTGTGTCTTGGGGCAACATGACGAAATGAGGAGAAATGAGAAAGTAATATACTATCTGAGTAAGAAGTTCACACCTTACGAAGATCGATACTCTTTGTTAGAAATACATGTTGTGCATTGACATGGATACCCAAGAAATTGAGACACTACTTTTGCGCATACACCACATATTTCATATCAAGGATGCATCCGATGAAATATATCTTTCAGAAACCCTTGCCTATGGGTAAGCTAGCGAAGTGGCAGATACTACTGAGTGAGTTCCATATCTCCATATCACATGAAAATATCTTGTACCCTATCATCGATATCCACAAATCATTGGTGTCCAACTGATAATGTGTTCTCATCGATGCAAATGAACAAATAAAAAATCCTAAAGATTTAGACTTCAAACTAAAATAAAGTAGCACGGTAAGGAAAGATAGGTAGAAAAGTTTATTTGGTGCCATGAAGCTCTCAAAGATAGATATGAACGTCATGATACAAATCTGCAAGATTCTACTAGATTATTTGTTCATGACTCGTAGAACCTATGAACCAGAGCTCTGATACCAACTTGTCATGACACAATCCCACTGGGATCCTGATGGCACCTAACCCTAACCTCTAGGCAAGTCAACCAACATAAATACAACTCAAACTAAAAATCATCAAATAAATACTAAAGTAATAACTCAAAGATTAATACAAACTGTTCCAAGAACTAGTGACACAAGTCATAAGCAACTAAGATCAGGATTTTTTCATTTATATGAAGAAAATGCATCATCAATTTGAAAATATATGAACAGAAATACAAGTTCTAAACTACCCCTGAACAATATGGCAGCTAATGACTGGAACACTAAAGTTTTTCACACTAATCCTCGAATTCGAAGTCGCTTAGCTCCAAAATCTCACGCAAGGTGCAAAGTGTAGTATTTGTACAAACAACCTATTGTATTAAGTAAGTATAAAGACTAACATCAACAAAGTATTGGTGATTTTTGGTAAAAAAATACTCACTTTATATAACTTGTGCAACTCATACGATATACAATAACAAAGAAATATCCAAGGAACAATGGATATCAATAATTACAGTCAAAGTAGATGGTAATAAGAACTATTTTCTAAATAATTAGATCAAAGCATATATAAATGTACCAAATCCGTATAAAGGAGATTTGCATCAAGTATCTTCAACTCGAATACTTCTACCTAAATGTAGAGTGTATATGCATGATAAAGACCCAATTTCACATCAATTTCCAAATAACATTTATAAAAATTCTCTTACATGAGTGTAAAATAACTATACATGATGATGACTCAAAATATATACCAATCTGACACCCTCCAAGTGTCCAACAATTCACTATTAAGCCCCATGCATATGTAAAATACATGAATGTGCATATGTCGATAGTATGCATGAATGTTTCTACATGAATCTTAAATTTCAATACATTCTCAAGACTCAACCAAAATCAATATCCAGCACATTCCACGTGCTCTAACGCGGTATGAGTATCACCTGTGCTCACAAGACCTCGAGGTAACATGGTTAATCACCTGACTCCGGAGGGGCGAATCCATATCCAAGCGTCCAACAGTCATCGTACCATAACATATCAATATCACAATAACTGCATAACATAAACAATCTTTCCATAACAACATCCATCGAATTGAAAACTCACGCATCATAATCATCTCAACTGCATGGACAACTCACGTGCCATAACCATCTCAATTGCACGGATAACACACATGTCATAATCATCTTAACTGCACGAACAACTCACGTGCCATAATCGCAATCTATATATGAGAACCAAATGCATTGATGTATGTATACAAATGAGTAATAGATAAGCATGTACAATTCACATGGACAGAAAAATAACCATAAAGGGTTCTATACATGTATACAGGAGATGATTTCTATTCATGATGTATGCATTTGTTTAACGTATAACAACAACTCGAGCATGTAAATCGCCATACAAATAGTCATCATGTCCAAATAAAGAATCAAAATCCTATATATAATCTCTAACATGAATAAGAAAGCTTAAGTAGTCATACAAAAAAAATTAAAACATATCACAAGTAGAGAGAATGTATCAAATTAGGGCATATATAAGCCTAAAATCTACCTCAAGCATGGTATAACCTTAGTGCCCTGATCTCGCATACACATCACCCCAAACATATAGCATGTATCATATAATTACATTTTAAAAAGTATTCCCACAAGTCAAGGTAAAGCAAGACACTTGCCTTATCCCCGGCCAGCTCAATTTTCCAAAATCTATCATGTCTATCTCAAAATCCATCAAACAAGCAAATAATGCTTAAGGAATTCAAATAAAGCTATAAAAATAAATTTTAAATAATAAATCTTCGATCTTTAACAAAATCTTAAAAGTCAATATGGGCCACATGGTCAAATCCTAAAATAAAAGTCAAACCCCGTTGTACCATAATCAAAAGAGTTCAAATATGTGATTAGTTTTCAAATTCGAGTCCAAATCGGTGTTCAAAATCTCAAATTTCATTGTCTTATGTTTTGGATAAAAATCTATTTTTTTTCCTATTTTCAATCCTTGATTGTAAGACAATATCGTTGACAAATTCATGTTATCACATCCTTAGCTATCCAACGATGTGATTCTCGTCTTGCATCTCCTTAAAGATGTAATTCTAAGACAAAATCGTTGATACAAATATGTGACCGGTGCTGAATAAGTTCTGAATGTATTAGAACTGAGAGCGATGATTTGGAAGGAAGACATCGGCTGAAAAAGATAGCATTAAATGGACAAACATTACACAGAATCTCTGTATTAATTTTCAACCACTATGAAACCATTAAGAGAGTGTTTATTAACATTAAAGAAAAGCTTATTTGAGGATCCTATCTCCCTGAATGGAGCTATAAATAGCAGAATTTGTATCCATAGTAGGACATGAAAAATCATCTGTACACAAAACCTAAAATCTGTTCTTATTGTATCAAATTTGTCTCTTTCTTTTGTTCTTAATATTGCTCTTACTATTGCTTCCAGAGAAGCTAAGTCCACAGCTAGACTTGTATTTTCTTCAAGTTATTTTACTAATCTGATTTTTGTTCTTATTTATTTTATATTATTGAATAAAATTAATTCACGTATCTGTAAATCACATTACAAATTCAACTGTACCATTTTACGTGTAATTATTTTGATCAATTTATTTGTTACTAATGTAGTTTGATAATTTTCTTTAGTAAAAAAAAATCAGATATGGTAGCTAACGATGTGAACAATTATTACAATATTGGAACAAACAACAATGTAAGGCCCCGTAATTTTTTCCCTAAAACCTTGGATTTCGTGGTGCCGAGATAAGAGTATGTTTTAATGATAGTATGTATCATTGAACAGTGCGCTGAGGAGTTGAAGGAAAATTCTTGGCAGAAAATGGGCATTTCAGCGGCCCACTATGTGGCCGCAGAATCGCTTTGCGGGCCACAGTGTAAGAACCCATAAAAGTCTTTACCAAAATGATACCCAGTTATATCCTCATGTTTTTGTTGTCATAGAAATTCATCTCCCTGCGGTTCGGACGTTTAGGATTGAACACTACCCTACGGAATTAGAGGAAAAAATTCACAAAAGGATGCAAATCTTCGGTCCTTTATGCGGTCGCATAACTGCTATGCGGATCGCATAATGGTTGCATAATAGATCAGAGGGATGGCCTAGTTTCAGGCCAAATATGCGGCTAATTATAAGGTCGCATAATTGATATGCGGGCCGCATATTTGTCGCAGATCTGCTATGGGCTTTTTGCGAAGGGAGTTATGCGGCACATTATGCGACTGCATAACTATTATGCGGGTCGCATAATGACCGTATACTCGATCAGTTTGTTCACCCGACTGAGGCCATTTTTGCTGTGAGTTTGCGAGCCGCATTTCCCTTCTGCGATCGCATATGCGACCGCATAACTGAGTCGGGGCACCCCATTTTCTAATTTTTAAAATCGACCCCAGACCAATATAACACCCATTCCTCACCATTGTCACCTTCCTGATAATTTAGAGTGAGATAAGGGGGAGTTCCAGAGAGAAGGTTCAATTTCCATCCAATTGATCTTCACTCATCACTAAATGCTTGGGAATAATCAAATAGGCTACAAATTTCATCACACTCAGAGGTAAATTTCTACTGCACTAGCTTTAAATTTCATGTTTTAGCTAAAATGGGCCATTTGTAGGTTAGCTCATAGGGATAAGGATATGGATCATGCATGCATGGGATTCTAAATTATGTGAGGGTAAGTAAAAGCAAAAATAGAAAGGAATGGGAGATGAGACCTTAGAAAATTCATAATGGTAGGTGTAATACTCAAATGAGCTAGGTCTATGATCAAATTCCTAATTAATATTTGATTGTGCTATTTTGTTAAATTGATTGAAAGGGCTAAAGGATTCCGGAAATCTTCATAGGAATTAGGGATAAGATCCAGTCGAGGTATGTATCGCTAACTCAGATCTTCATAGAATCAATTTGTTGGTGTTCGAATATCTGATATGAGTCCCTTGCTTGATCCTACATGAATTGATTGTCTCAATGTGTTAAGTTGGAAGATTTATGTTCCCTAATTGTTCTAGTTGTTTACCATGTCACTATGCTACATGAAAGTATGAATTATGGTTTTTCATGCTCCTTCTATTACGTGTACAAATTATTGTATGTCGATTCTCGTTACTATGAATGATAATGCTACTGAATGAATGAAAAGGGAAACAAACTTGAATTGTAAAATGCGTCAAAGTTCCAAAGATCATGTTATAAATGATGGGAAGGAGATGTGAACTGATTAATTAAATTAAATGGTTATGACGTGCCCCTTTTGATTTCACGTGATTCTCCGATTGCCATGTACTCATACTCTTGGTGGTAGAAATTCTTGTAATTGAGGTGTTGCTTGGTTGTTGTTGATTTAAACTATGTACGGTGGGATCGGGTTGCACGCCGCAATAGGAGGAATAATGGTGATATGTTGAGGAGGAATAAGGGTGAAATGTGATTGTCTGGTGGGATCTGTTTGCTCGCCGCAACAAGGAGTAATAAGGGTGGACAGGTGGGATCAGGTTGCACGCCGCGACAGGAGAAATAATGGTGATATATTGAGGAGCGATAAAAGTGGACTGGTGGAATCGGGTTGCACGCCGCAACAAGGAGTAATAAGGGTCAATGCAATCGAAATAAGAAACTATGAGACCCTTACTTTTGTTTTCTGTAATTATGTGCGGCATTGTTTTATTTCTATGACTAACTTTTATTGGTTTATTGTTTATTCTACTTAGAGTAGTGTTTGTTCACACATACTTTTACTATTCGACAGTACTAACGTCCCTTTTTCTGGGGGCTCTGTATCTTTAATGGATGCAGGTGTTTCCACAGTAGGCGGCAGCGATAGCAGTATGTTCCTCCCATCTACCTTGGTGATCCCCACTTCATTTCGGGGTCCCGTAATTTGGTTATCGTGTACTTTTCATTTGAGGTGTAGCCGAAGCCTTGTTACCGACATTTCCATATTTCTATTTAATTGTACTTAGAGGCTCCGTAGACATGTCGTGGGTGGTGTCTTGTAATGGAAATTGAACTAGAAGTATTGGTATTTGGCAAATATGTATTTCTTCATATCTACAAAAATTGATATATTCTGGAATTATGGTTGAAACTGCTAATGAAAACAAAATGGAAGTTAATGAAATATTTATATTTTATGATTAATAGAATTTATCTCCTATTTATTCATGAATTAGTTTGGGTAGAATGAAACCTAACAGGCTTGC
>ML317827.1:0-10393 GCA_005239505.1 Nicotiana paniculata
GCCATACATCGACAATAAAATACTCCCTCGACCCTTTTTATCTATCTTGAATATCATTAAATGACATCAGTTATGAGATATACCAAAAGTAGTATTTTTAGATATATATATATATATATATATATATATATATATATATATATATATATATATATATATATATATATTTTGTTAAAGTTGAAGTGTTTGGCCATGCTTTGACGATGACAAAAAAAAAAGTGTTTTTGAGTAGAAGCAGAAATAATTTTGAAGAAGCAAAAAAAGGTAGTTTGTCCCCAAAAACAGTTTTTAGAAAAGTACTTAAGAGCAATTTTTCAAAAGTCGGGCAAACACTAATTCATGCTCAGAAGTGCTTTTCAAATTAATTAGCCAAACACAACTCTTTAAGATGACGAGAAATTAAACTTTCTCTCTCTAGAGTGAGAACTTCTCTCAGCTAAGGCAGGATGGCGAAGAAGCAATTGACCGGAAGGAGAGGGCAAGCAGGAACTGAGAATCAACAAAGAAATTTCGGCACGAGAGCAATCCCACAAACTTAAGACGCAAAAAAAACTGGGAGTGTAAATCTTACAAGGAATAATTCCACTGGAATTGAAGCAATCACCTATGGCAGAACCATCAATGGTAACACCAATGGCGACAACGACGGCAATTACGCAATTAACCACAAAAACGGGCATGAGTAATCAAGTACAGTCTACAGGGAAGTAGTCGTGGTAGGTATAGGCTGAAGTAGAGGAGAAATTCATAGGTAAATCTCAAACACTAGATACAAATTTGAAATTATGGAGCAAGGTCGTACGAAGTGCANAGGATGGCGAAGAAGCAATTGACCGGAAGGAGAGGGAAAGCAGGAACTGAGAATCAACAGAGAAATTTCGGCACGAGAGCAATCCCACAAACTTAAGACGCAAAAAAAACTGGGAGTGTAAATGTGTTACAAGGAATAATTCCACTGGAATTGAAGCAATCACCTATGGCAGAACCATCAATGGTAACACCAATGGAGACAACGACGGCAATTACGCAATTAAACACAAAAACGGGCATGAGTAATCAAGTACAGTCTACAGGGAAGTAGTCGTGGTAGGTATAGGCTGAAGTAGAGGAGAAATCCATAGGTAAATCTCAAACACTAGATACAAATTTGAAATTATGGAGCAAGGTCGTACGAAGTGCACCAATAGCTGAGGGATTTGATCTAGAAGGTAAAACTAATCCAACTGCAAATGTTAAAATTACTTTGGAAGATGTAAAAGAAGAGATAGAATACTGGCAAACTGCAGTTGTGTGCTTTGTACTGGGGTCGAATCCTCCTCTGACAGTCGTGAAGGGGTATTTCAAGCGCATATGGTATGCATTGGGGGTGGACAAGGTATCACAAATAAAAAAAGGAGTGTTTATGGTCAGATTTCATAACACTGAAGGGCGTACAAAGGAAATTGAAGGGGGAGTGCAGATATTTGATAGGAAACCAGTAGTGGTAAAGCTATGGAAACATGGAATGGAGATAAACAATGTAATGGTGGAGCAGGTGCCTAAATGGATCAGATTAGTGGGTTTGGACCTAAAATACTGGGGGAAAGCAGCTCTAACAAAAATAGTTGGGCTAGTGGGGAAACCTGTGAAGGAAGATTCTGCAACAACGATGAAAGAGAAGCTCATGTATGCAAGGGTAATGGTAGATCTACCACTTAACAAAATGTATCCAGACTCAGTTTTGTTCAAAAATGAAATGGGGCAAATAATTGAACAAGAAGTAGAATATGAGTGGAAACCTACAATGTGTGAACATTGTAAGATATTTGGCCACACAGAACAACAGTGTAGGAGATTATAACAAAAGCCACAAGTGAAACAAGCAAAGAAAGAATGGAAGCCCGTGAAGGAGAAAAAGCAAATAGCAAAACAAGTACCAGAAGGGGAGAAGACAGAACAAAATGATATGCTAAACAAAAGACAAGTTGTATAGAAGAATGTTATCACACCACTGAGTAACTCGTTTTCCACCTTAGAAGATCAATTAGAAGAGCATAATGCAGGGAATATAGCAAATGAAGACAAGCAATTATCAGCAAAATGGATCAACAAGTCTAAAGGTCCTACACACGGAGAAGGTGCCCACAAGAGAAAGGAAAGCTTAATGAATGTAACTAGTCATCAAAGGGGAATACAAAGGAAAACAGGGATGGGTCCAGGTACAGGGAGGGGAGTTACAATCCCTCCCCCAAATGGATAGGTTGGAATTTTGGAATGTGAGGGGTCTAAACAGGCAGGATAAGTAGAGATAGATGAATCTTTATCTGCACAATGCTAAAGTAGGCATGTTTGAACTCCTGGGATCAAAGATTAAGAGACAAAAAACATTTATAGCTTATCTTAATCTTTGTAATGGATGGTCTTTTAGTCACAATTTTGCACATCATCCGGGTGGGAGAATCTGGGTGCTATTAAAACCAAACATTATTAATGTGAATATCACTGGTGTATCAGCTCAAATGATGCATTGTGAGGTGGAATACATGGGGATTCAACACAAGTTTAAGATAACTGTAGTGTATGGGTTCAATGACCAAGCTCTAAGAAGAAATTTTATGGCAAGAACTGGAACAAATCCATGGTGTCACCAATGAGACATGGGCAGTTATGGGGGATTTCAATTGTGTACTGCATTGAGAAGAAAGGATAGGAAGCCCAATCACAGTTTCAGAAATCAAGGATTTCAAGGAGTGTGTAGGTAGATGTTCATTACAGGTTCTCAGATCATGTGGTTCTTTCTTTACTTGGAACAACAAACTTGGAGATACTAGCCGTGTGTATAGAAGAATTGACAAGGTACTAGTAAATGGAGATTGGGTGACCAAATTACCAGGATCAGAGGTACATTTTGGTGATGAAGGCCTTATAAATCACTGCCCGGCTATGATTAACTGGGACAAGGGCCCTTAAAAATGCCGGCACAAATTTAGATACTTCAGTATGTAGAATCAAGCTAGAGATTTATATCAACAAGTGGAAAATAACTGGAAGAGGAAAATTGCAGGCACAATGAAGTACCGATTGGTAGGAAAGTTGAATAGAATTAAAGCTACATTACAAGGAATCAACAAAGCTCAATTTGGAGATATAGAAGGCAAAGCTCAATAGGCAAAGAAAGAATTGGAGGAGTGTCAAAGTGAACTGCAGAAAGATCCCTTAAACATAAGGCTGACAAATAAAGAGATGCAACTAGCTAAGAAATTTCTACATTGGAACTTGGCAAGGAACAAGTACCTCAAGCAGAAATGCAAAGTCCACTGGTTGAATTTAGGGGATATGAATACCAAATTCATTCATAGTATGCTGAAAACTAGGAGAAATGCTCATAGAATATTCACTAAAGAGGATAACGCGTGGAACACCAGAAATGATATGGAAGGTGTTGCTGAAGCTTTTGTGGAGTATTACACTTCTTTGCTTGGTACTAAGACTAAAAACAGAATGAGGGTATGCAGTGCTACTGTTAAAAAATATCCTGTAGTCTCAACTGAACAAAGAGGGATGCTGGTTGAAGAATTTACAAGGAAAAAAATGAAACAAGCCCTTTGGGAAATAGCAGGAGATAAAGCACCTGGGCCAGATGGCTATGGTAACCAGTTTTTAAAGATTGTTGGGAGATAATTAAGGAAGATCTTGAAGTAGGAGTAAGGGAATTCTTCAAGTCAGGAAAGATCTTGAAAGCATAGAATAGCACAGTGCTGACACTAATTCCAAAATCAGATCATGCAAACATAGTTATGGATTACAAACGCATAGCTTGTTGTAATACCATTTATAAGGTGGTGTCAAAGATTTTAACAAATAGGTTAAAGAAAATCCTACCAGCAATCATATCTCCAAACCAAAGTGCTTTTGTGGCAGGTAGAAAAATTGTCCAAATATCTTAATTTGCCAAGATTTGGTAAGACTATAACAGAAAATAGACTACTAGTAGTTGCCTGATAAAAATAGATTTAAGGAAAGCCTATGACACAGTAGTATGTGAGTTTGTAGCAGAGATGATGCATGCATTGGAATTCCCACAACAATTCATCAAAAGGACTATGAAGTGCATAACTATAGTGCAGTATACAGTAGCAATCATGAAGGACTGTATGGGAACATAAATGGGGAAAGAGGACTTAGGCAAGAGGACCCAATATCCCCATTTCTATTTGTCATATGCATGGAATATTTCACGAGAATAATGAATGTAGTAGCACAACAAGAGGGGTTTGGGTATCACACTTAGTGTAAGAGTCAGAAATTGAACTATTTGTATTTTGCAGATGATTTATTGTTATTTAGTAAGGGGAGTTTCCAATTAGTGCTTCTATTATTGACGGGACTGAAAACATTCTCTGATACCTTAGGCCTAAGTACAAATTCTAGCAAGTCAAACATATTCAGTATTAATATGCCAGTCCAAAGTCAGAAGGATTGGATAGAAATGATAGGATACTAGAAAGGGAGCTTTCCATTCATGTATCTTGGAGTGCCTATATGAGCAAAGAAAATATCCAAAATGGATTGTGAGGTACTCATGGACAAGATAACAACTAGAATTAAAAGTTGGGGTACAAGACATATATTTTATGCGGGGAGAGTACAACTAGTTAATTCAGTACTACTAGAACTAACTGTCAAAAATGTATTGTGAGGTACTCATGGACAAGATAGCAACTAGAATTAAATATCCAAAATATATCAGCAAAGAAAATATCTAAAATGGATTGTGAGGTACTCATGGACAAGATAGCAACTAGAATTAAAAGTTGGGGTACAAGACATATATCCTATGCAAGGAGAGTACAGCTAGTCAATTCAGTACTACTACACCTACATAGCTACTGGTCAACCATTTTCATACTACCAAAACAAGTGCTTAAGGGAATAACAACTATGTGCATGAATTTCATATGGGATAGGAAAGTAGTCACGAACAAGCCCTCATTAATGGTATGGGACTTAGGGTGTAGGACTAAACATGAAGGAGGATTGGGAATCACTGATATAATAAAATGGAATGAAGCTGCAATTGCTAAATACGTATGGAATATTGATCAAAAGCTGACAATCTATGGGTGAAATGGATCAACAGTGTCTACCTAATGGAGAAGGACTGGTGGCAGTACAAATGCCCCACTGATGATTGCTGATATTGGTAGAAAATATGCAAGATCGGGGAGATGGTTGCTCCTGGATTTAATCAGAATGATTGGAGAAGTGCCAATGGACAGTACACAATTAGGGAAGGTTACCTATGGAGAATGGGAGAAAAGGAAGACTGGCCATGGAGAAGATGGGCGTGGAAAAGATTGAACCTACCTAAGCACAACTTTATTTGCTGGCTCACTATGCACCAAAGATTGCTGACAAAACCCAGATTATACCATATGGGCATTTATCGAACACAATAGGAGACCATCCAACATCTATTCTTTAAAGTGCATTCTCTAAACAATTCTTACAGGAGGTGTTGACTTGGATGAGCATAGGAATACAACTGACTTACATAGACGGGATTGGAAAGAGAATGACCAGGCTAATCAAAGGGAAGAGATGCAGGGAAGTTGTCATTGGTATAATTGATGCCCTGGTATACTGGATATGGAAGACTAGAAACAATATTGTATGGGACCTCAGAATACCCACCACTGCATACATGCTGAGACAGATTAAGCAAGAATGTAGATTGAGGAAGATTACATACTTGAGTAGCAGAACAAGTGATAAAGAAAGAGACTGGATAGAAAAATTGATGCAGAGCTAGAGGACAAGATAGATAGAGTTACTAGTGTTTGATTGAATTAGCAAACATGTATAGATAAAGTATATATACAGAAAGAGATAGAAGAAACTGAAAGAAGAACTGAGAAGAAAGCATGTAATAGATCAGAGGTGCTGAATTAATGAAAACAATTCTTCATAGAAAAAACCGAAATTCTTTCTCACTAAAAGTACGTACTTTTGAGGAAAAACACTTCTTAGAATAAGAAAATTTTATAAGCTTGACCAACCAGGCTATAATAGCCTCCAAGGCCAAAAACACTTTCTTTTCAAAAGAAATTATTTTTCTCCAAAGTTGAAATGTTTGGACAAGCTTTTAGAAAGAAAAAAATGCTTTTGATTAGAAGCAAAAGCAACTTTAGAGAAACATAAAAAATTGCTTTTCAGTAGAAGCAGAAGCATTTTTGGAGAAGCAGAACAAAGTAGTTTCTTCCCGAAAGCACGTTTTTGGAAAATACTTTTGAGAAAAATACACTTAGAAGAACTTTTGAAAAGTTTGGTCAAATACTAATTGCTGCACATAAGTTCTTTTCAAATTAATTAGTCAAATACAAACTGCTTCTCGCCAAAAGTATTTTTGAGAAAAGCATTTATCAAAATAAGCTGATATTTGAATCTTGGCCAAACACGCTATAAATTTCCCTTATCCCTTCTTTAAATAAGTACAAAAGTAGAGTGACAAATGAGTTCAAAACTCTTATGAGTGCTTTACTGTTTTGTTTGCCAAGATTTTATATCTTCTGCGTTAGAGATATGCAGGTGCAAATGGGGTATAAACTCTAACTAGTATATTGAAATGATTTATAAAAGAATCAAAAGTTAACAACGTTAACTTCAAGTTAGGTTAAAGCACAAATATTGCACACTTTATCAAATTATAGGTTAAATTTGCTTGGTCCACTAATAAAATGACTAAAATCAGCCTTAGGCAACAACCTAAATACCAAAACTGCTACTACACTACTGCTTCCCTACTCTAATGTCGTAGCTGTTGTCGTTGTTGTTACTGTTACTGTTGATCTTGCTAGTGATGCTCTTGCTGTTGCTGCTGCTGCAGCTGATAAGCAAGTCTGTAGCTCAATGGAATTCAAGCATGTGCATCAAACATAATAATTCATACAATGATGAGTTCGATACACAATGGAGTTCCCCTTCTCTATCAGATACACATATAGACATATATTAAAACATATATGAGTTTATATGGAACTCTAGGGTTTTGATGTTAAATCCATTATTTTAGTATTCCTTAATGGCGACTTTCCTATATCTACTTAATGTTTAAAAGAGACATTAGAACTGCATATATCCAATAGCTCTTAAAACTGCCTATTAAGGTGGTATAGTTTCCAATTTTTTTGATATGGAAGGTATTGCTGAAGATTTTGTGGAGTATTACACTTCTTTGCCCTGGTACTAAGACTAAAAACAAAATGAGGATATGCAATGCTACTCTTAAACAAGGTCTTGTAGTCTCAACTGAACAAAGAGGGACGTTGGTTGAAGAATTTACAAGGACAAAAATAAAACAAGCTCTTTGGGAAATAGCAGGGGATAAAGCAGCTAGGCCAGATGGTTATGGAAGCCAGTTTTTAAAGAATGTTGGGAGATAATTAAGGAAGATCTTCAAGTAAAAGTAATGGAATTCTTCAAGTCAGGAAAGATCTTGAAATCATGGAATAGCATAGTGCTGACAGTAATTCCAAAATCAGATCTTGCAGACGCAGTTACAGATTACAGACCCAAAGCTTGTTATAATACCATTTATAAGGTGGTGTCAAAGATCTTAACAAATAGGTTGAAGAAAATCCTACCAGGAATCATATTTCCAAACCAATGTGCTTTTGTGGCTGGTAAAACAATTGTCCAAAATATCTTAATTTGCCAATATTTGGTAAGACTCTATAACAGAAAATAGACTACTAGTAGCTGTCTGATCAAAATAAATTTAAGGAAATCCTATGACATAGTAGAATAATAGTTTGTAGCATAGATGATGCAGGCGTTGGAATTCCCACAACAATTCATTAAATGGACTATAAAGTGCATAACTATAGTGCAGTATACAATAGCAATCAATGGAGGACTGTATGGGAACATAAATGGGGAAAGAGGACTTAGGAAAGGGCACCCAATATCCCCATTGCTATTTGTCATATGCATGGATAATTCACGAGAATAATGAATGTAGTAGCACAACAAGAGGAATTTGGGTATCACACTAAGTTTAAGAGTCTGAAATTGAACCGTTTGTGTTTTGCAGATGATGTACTATTCTTTAGTAAGGGGAATGTACAATAAATTCTTCTATTATTGTGTGGATTGAAAAAATTCTCTGATACCTCAGGCCTAAGTACAAATGCCAGCAAGTCAAACATATTCAGTGTTAATATGCCAGTCCAAAGTCAGAAGGATTTGATAGAAATGATAGGATACCAGAAAGGGAGCTTACCATTCAGGTATCTTGGAGTGCATATATCAGCTAAGAAAATATCCAAAATGAATTATGAGGTACTCATGGACAATATAGCAGCTAGAATTAAAAGTTATAGTACAAGACATCTATCCTATGCAGGGAGAGTACAACTAGTCAATTCAGTACTACTACACCTACATAGTTATTGGTCAACCATTTTCATACTACCAAAACAAGTGCTTAAGGGAATAACACCTATGTGCAGGAATTTCATATGGGATGAGAAAGTAGTCACACACAAGCCACCATTAGTGGCATGGGACTTAGTGTGTAGGACTAAACATGAAGGATAACTGGGGACCACTGATATAATAAAATAGAATGAAGCTGCATATATATGAATGTTGCTCAAAAAGCTGGCAATCTTTGGGTGAAATGGATCAACAATGTCTACCTAAAGGAGAAGGACTGGTGGCAGTACAAATGTCCCACTGTTGCTTGTTGGTATTAGAATATAATATGCATGATCAGGAAGATATTTTCACCTGGATTTAATCAGAATGATTGGAGAAGTGCCAATGGACAGTACACAATTAACGAAGGTTACCTATGGAGAATGGGAGAAAAGGAAAACTGGCCAATGGAGAAGATGGGTGTGGAACAAATTGAACCTACTAAGCACAACTTTATTTTCTGGCTCACTGTGCACCAATGATTGATGACAAAAGCCAGATTATACCATATGGGCATAAGCCAATATGATAGATGTCCAATATGTGGAACACAAGAGGAGACCATCCAACATCTCTTCTTTGAATATGCATTCTCCAAACAATGCTTACAGGGGGTGTTGACTTAGATGAGCATAGGAATACAACTGACTGACATAGCAAGGATTTGAAAGGGAATTACCATACTAATCAAAGGCAAGAGATGCAGGGAAGTTGTCTAAGAACGTAGATTGAGGAAGATTACATACCTGAGTAGTAGAACAAATGTTAAAGAAAGAGACTGGATTGAAAATTTGATGCATAGCTAGAAGACTACATAGATAGAGTTACTAGTGTTTGATTGAAGTAGCAAAGAATGTATAGATAAAGTGTATATACAGAAAAATATAGGAGAAACTGAAAGAAGAACGCAGAATAAAGCATGTGATAGATCAGATGTGACAAATTAATTAAAAAAAATTCTTCAAAAAAAAAAACAGAAACTCTTTCTCACTAAAATTACGTGCTTTTGGGGAAAAGCACTTCTTAGAATAAGTTAATTTTATAAGCTTGATCAACCAAGCTATAATAGCCTCCAAGGCCAAATATACTTTTTTCAAAAAAAAAATGTTTTTCTCCAAAGTTGAAATGTTTGGACAAGCTTTTAGAAAAAAAAAAATGCTTTTGATTAGAAACAAAAGCAGTTCTAGAGAAGCAGAAAATTTTCTTTTGAGTAGAAACAGAAGCAATTTTGGAGAAGCAGAAAAAAATAGTTTCTTTCCGAAAGCACTTTTTTGAAAAATACTTTTGAGAAAAATACACTTAAAAGAACTTTTCAAAAGCTTGGTCAAACGCTTATTGCTGCACATAAATGTTTTTCAAATTAATTAGTCAAATACAAACTGTTTCTCACCAAAAGTATTTTTGAGAAAAGCGTTTTTAAAAAAAAAACACTTATCAAAATAAGTTGTTATTTGAAGCTTGGCCAAACACGCTATAAATTACTCTTATCTCTTCCTTAAATAAGTAAAAAGTAGGGTGACAAATGAGATCAAAACTCTTATGAGTGCTTAACTGTTTTGTTTGCCAAGATTTTATATCTTCTACGTTAGAGATATGCAGGGGTATAAACTTTAACCAGTATATTGAAATGGTTTATAAAATAATCAAAAGTTAACAAGTTAGGTTAAAGCACCAATATTGCACACCTTATCCAACTAAAGGTTGAATGTGCTTGGTCCACTAATACAATGACTAAAATCAGCCTTAGGCAACAACCTAAATACTAAAACTCCTACTACACTACTGCTTCCCTACTCTAATGTTGTAGTTGTTGTCGTTTCTGTTACTCTTACTGCTGATCTTGCTCGTTCTGCTCTTGTTGTTGTTACTGCCACAGCTGATAAGCAAGCCTGTAGCTCAATGGAATTCAAGCAAATGCATCAAACTTAATAATTCA
>ML317828.1:0-17330 GCA_005239505.1 Nicotiana paniculata
GTTTTTCCTTCAAACCTGAGGGTCTGCCTAGAACATCCCTTATAGGATAGAAGTCCTAAGTTCATCCGGGACTAATAGTAAAGGACGGGTAATAGCACGCGATAGAGTTCGTGACCAACACACGCTTTAATTACTTTCACGGGGTAGGGAAGGGTAGAATATGGATATGATGACCGGTGCGCTAATACCACGTGTAGCCCTCTTTGAGGAGTTATTACCGGGTATTGTACTGATGTGATCCATATTGTTATAAACCTAGGATATCCTTTATATACTTAGATTTGTAATCCTTTCAAAATCTAACCTTCTTTACTATTTCTTTCAAACATTTGCATGTTTAAGACTTAAATCCCCTCTTATTTGAGCCTTTATTTGCTTGCTTGCTAAGTCGTACAAATTCACAAAAGTTCTTTGGCCGGAAATCACACTTTTGGATCCTGAGGGGTGCCTAACTCCTTCCCCTTAGGATAATTTCAAGCCCTTACCCTATCTCTGGTTAGCAACGTAGTTGTAAATGAAACTCGTTGGTGTCCTAACGCACCTATAAAAAAATCGTTAGGTGGCGACTCTCAAAAACACAAACCCCTTTTCCCAAAAGGAAAGAGTTGTCCCAACCGAATGTCGAAACTCGATATCCGCGAGGAAAGAAGGGGCGCGATACTACCTAGGTACATGGCCGCATTGGAACACTTTAACCCCGGGACTGTTGTTGAATGGAAGCTTGAGCGGAGTCCGGGAATACCGGAATATATATATATATATATATATATATATATATATATATATATATATATATATATATATATATATATATATNGTCTTCTGGGCATTTAAACCAGTAATTGATGGTTTTATGCATTGACGTCCAGTAATTTCCATAGATGGTACTCATGTCTATGGAAAGTATGATATTAATCTGTTGATCGTCATTGCAGTAGATACAAATGGACAAATATTTCGCTAGCCTTTGCCATATGTGCCAATGTAAACTAAGAGACGTGGATGCTATTTTTGAACAACTTGAAGCAGCACGTTGTCAAACAACATTCAGGTATTTGTCTAATATATGATCGGCATGGTGGTATATTAAGTTCTGTAAAGCATTTTCATGAATGAAAGGAACCCTATGCATACCACCGTTATTATGTGAGGCACCTGAAAGCCAATTTCCAGAAAAAATATACCAATAAGGACTTGCATGATTCAATGTAGATGGCTGCAACTGATCACCATCAGTTAAAATTCAGGAGGTGCATGGAATCGATTCCGCAGTTAGATGAAAGTGCCTATCATTGGTTGATGCGATATGAGCTTCACAAGTTGACATTGCATGCGGATGGTGGCAGATGATGGGAACCCTGACTACAAATGTGTCGGAGTCGTTCAATGTATTATTGAAGTCTGCACGTAGATTGCCTATCACTGCCATGGTCCGGATGACATTCAAACAGATGGCGGAGAGGTTTGTTGAAAGGCATAGGGGTGCATCAGAATTGATGGACAGGGGTGTTGAATTTATGCCAATACCAATGAGAAGATTTGAGAAATACAAGAGGCGAACACATTGGCATTCATTTTTACAATATGATCACGACCGGGGTGTTTTTGAAGTTCGCACCGCTATCCATCAACACCAGGGGAATAATGTACACTCCATAAATGAAGCCAGCAGGTTGTGTTCTTGTGGGAAATGGTCCATCTACCACATGTCGTGCGCACATGCCATCAAGTACTTTCAACATACAGGTTTAGGGCCAACCAACTATGTTGATAGGCAATACAGTGTTGTTGCGTACATAAACACATATAGTGGGAAATTGCAGCTAGTAGGTGTTGAGCATTATTAGCCATCGGAACCATTTAAAATGGTGTGTAACAAGGACTATTAAGCTACAAGTGCAAAAACGAATGCGTATACTGAACCAAATGGATGTTGGTGATACCATTTATACGCGTAAATGTGGCATGTGCTCGCAAACAGGACACGACCGTCGTAAATGTCCTTCAGCTGATTTGGGTGGCGATGATAATCGAGCTCCTGGTGAAGTTCATCTTGTGTGCCCAACTATCAAGGATACACATAGTGTTTTATTTTCATAATGTCGTTGTAATAAGTGTATGTACTTGTTTATGTAGCAATATGTATCAAATAAAATTATGTTTTCATTGTTGTTAAATCTTATTGATATTTAGCATTCTTCAGTTGAGTAAATTAATGAATTTCTCCCTCCCGTTCATGTAATCAAAAATAGCGCGATTAAATACTACATTTTGTGTGTTGTCTTGTCGATCTGAAAAGCTGCCCGCCTGCGAAAAATCTGTTTTGTATCAGAATGAATTTGTAACACGCGAAGCATAGCGCGGTTAAATACTACGTTTTGTGTGAATATATATAGCGCGGTTAAATACTACGTTATGTGTATTTCAATGCCTATAAATAACATGTGAGTTCTAGTTATTTCCTGCGCTTAACCATAACAAATAGCACAACATTTCCATAAAAGCAGGGGGTTTTTCGCTTTAACAAATGTCTGAACGCATGTAGACCAAGGTTCCAGTGCGGCAAAAAAATGTATGATGGAGGAAACTTGGGATGATGGTGAAGTTGGACGCCGCTACTGGATGTGTGTGAACAAGTTTTGTAGGTTTCCCGACGAACCTTTTTGTAATTTTGAGGTATGGATTGATGAACCCTGTAAGCAGGAATGCTACAAATGATCTTTGCAGTATCTTCATGATTTGTGTAAAAAATAGTGGGAACATGAAAAGGAATATAAACGAGAAATTGTGGAGTTTAAGGAGAAACTAAAAGAGGAAGAATTAGAAAAAAATAAGCTGGAAGAGAAATTTAAGTGGTTGGAGCAGAGACTAATGGGCGGCAGTGACTAAACAATGACATGTATGTGTTGAGTGCACTACTTTATCTTTATGTTTCCCGTGTCGTGTATTTTCATTAGTTGTACTGAATTTAAATTATGTTAAGTTGTTATGTCTGTGTTTGTGTTGTAGTATTAAAATAAACAAGGAACGGAGAAATAAAAACATAATGCGCATATTATGTAAACATAAAAAATTGTTGTTATTATTTACATAAAATACAAAAAAAATCAATGTCTCCCACAACCTGTGTGCTTCAATGCAGCTGATGGCCTGAGGCGCATCCCATCTCGCCCGGATACGCTATCAGGATCATCCTCGTCACGTCGCCTCTTTATCGCAGGATGCGCAGCAGTATGATCGTCAGTAGTGCTGTCAGGATCGATAGAAGGGGCCGTCGGTCCATCAACAACCTACAGAAGAATAAGTCAGCTCATTATATGAAAATATATATTAGTAATGTACATGTTAAGTCAAAATATTTTTAAATAGTCTTACCATGGTCTCGTCGGGCTCCTAAATATAAGAATCCCTCGCATCCTGCTCAGCATCGCACAAAGTGGCCTCTGTGACGGGCTGGGATGAAGCCTTAATAAGAAAATTATAAAGTTATTATGGCGAATCAATGAGATAAAAACAAATTTAAATTTAATAGTAATACAAACATACCTGCGCCTGTGAAAGATCCCCAGCACCCGTCGATGATGAGCCATAACTCAGTCGGTGCCCACCATCCACATCTCGAGTCGGCCGATCCTCAGCAGCGGTCGATGGGATCCCCACCAGAGGTAGTACATCCGGAGCTAATGGTGGTAGAGGTGGCTGCAACTGCAGTATCCGCTCCCAGGCCCAAACCTAACATAAAAAGTTGACGCAATATTTAAGATATATTTTTACTATATATGTTATAATGAATAAAGTATAGGCAATATTTTTTCACCTGTAGTAGCGGCAAAAATCCACCAACGTCACTCTGGGTGCCCATGCTCGCCCAGCACATCTGCCTGTACAAGTAGGCGAGAACAGCAACACCCCAGATATACTGGGATAAATCCTCTAGCCACTCAAGATGATTGAGAAATCTCAAGCTGACTAGGTTCCCCGAAGTGTTAGGGAACAAGACCCCTCCAAACATAAGGAGTAGCAGCATCCTCGTATACCGGCGAATATGTAGATCATCTGTCTCGCCAGTGATGTCGGGGTGCAAGATCTCTAAATACTCTCGAACAGGCGTCAACTGCAGACGACTGGCCCTACATCTTGCATTCTCATCCTGTGGTCGGAAACCAGTGAGCTACTGCAGCATGTCCAGGTACTGCGGACCTGTCATATCTCTTATGGTCGGCGGCAGAGCAATTGGGTGTCCATCAACGGGCAGCCTATATAAAACATCTATGTCCTACATTGTGATGGTGGCCTCGCCAATGGGCAGGTGGAATGTGTGCGTCTTCGGTTGCCACCGCTCTATTAGGGCCGTGATCAAAGACCAATCGAGCTGCAGCCGCCCGATCTCCAAAATCCTGTAGAAACACGTCTCTCGCAGGAGTGTGACTACACGGGGATGGAGAACTCTGTCATGCAGAAAGTCCCACATGTCGTCCACTCTCCTGATGCGGAGACAATGGACCAGTAACTCTCCCTCCCATATGTGGGCGGACCTATGATCGCCCTGTAAAGACAGTAGCTCATCGTTGGAAGGTCCGGGATGCATAGGCGGCACCTCCATGTTGTCTACTGTAAATTAAACAACATTAATTACATGTTAGTTTTATAACTAAATAATTATTACGTATTCACATAATTAAATAATAATTATGTTTTCACATAATTAAATAATAATTATATTTTTACATATAGGTTCCAGGATCGATATTTGAGGTCCAGTAGCACCAAGATATACTGATATCTTGTATGTGTTAGTTTTATTATAATTTTATATGTTTGTTTGTAAATTAAATAATTAAATATTCAAATATGAGTTCCAGGCTCGATATTTGTGGCCTGGTAGCACCAAGATACCCTGAATTTCTTGTATGTGTTAGTTTTATTATAATTTTATATGTTAGTTTATAAATTAAATAATTAATTATTCATATATGGGTTTCAGGATCGATATTTAGAACCCAGTAGCACTAATTTATCCTGAATTCTTCTATGTGTTAGTTTTATTATTTTAGATGTTAGTTTTATAATTTTATATGTTTGTTTGTAAATTAAATATTTAATTTTATAATTATACAATATTTAATTATTAAATATTCATATATGGGTTCCAGGCTCGATATTTGCGGTCCAGTAGCAAAAATTATATGTTTACTATAATTTGACAGAGTTTGTGTTTGATATATCAGTTATTTTGACGTATTTTTTAGTATAAGAGATACTTAAACTATAAGGAAACTATGCTAAAAATCACTACATTATACTACGCTAAATGCACTATATTTTACTACGCTAAAAGGCATTACATTTTACTATACTAAAAGGCACTATATTACTGGTCTTTAAGCAAATAAATAATATAAACCAGATAAAACATAACAAATACATTTTAATCACAAAACATTCACAAAAATACATATAAAACAGTAATAGTAATTTATTAACATTTTTATTAACAATAATAACGATTTCACAATTTTTACATATTTTTTTAGAACACTAATATCTTAGTCCGGATAAAAATAACACCTTAGTTTAATCGCAAAACAACAAAAAACAACATAGAACACATGTAAAACAACTAATATGCATTTTTTATACGAGTTTTGACAAAAATTAAATCGGAATACCTCGATTTATGTTTTTTTGGAATATTGAAGAATTGAAAATTTGACTCCGAAACGAGTAGCCACAACGAGAGAAGGCCTTAGCTAGGATGTGGGACCAACACTATCTACTTTTTACGGGAAGTGTGGGGTCCACACGAGCTTTTATTGTCGTTAATGGATGGGGACCGCTGGATTTTTTTAAAATAATGGAGTTCTGTTTTGGGCGTGGGGGGAAGGGAAAGGGACAATATATGAAGAGTTAAAACGCGGTTCATTAAGGCATGTTACATAAAATTCTTTTGAACTGCGTTTTACGTAGGCGTCTTATCAGCTTCCAGATAAAGCGCGGTAGCAAAAGGCATTTTATGTAAAACGCAGTAATAAATCACGTTTTACCTTAACGTCCCAAACGGACGTTAAGGTAAAACGTGGTTCATTAATGCGTTTTACATATTTTGGTAACTAAGTTTTTTTTCAATCATTTAAGTATTTTGAGTCCAAAAAGACAATATTTTGGTTTCTGACTCTAAGTAGAACTCCTCTACTATGTAATAGGGGTTCTAATTATTTTGTAATCATTACGTTCACGCAGAACAAAGCAATATATTACATTTTCTCTCTTAAGCTTTCATACTCTATTGCTCAGTTTATACTTTTCAATAGCATACTCATTTGGTTCGAGGGCGACCTTGCTCGAGGTCCAAAGCCGCATATCATATTTGGTATGCTCTATTTTTATTTACAGTCAATTTCTAATATCAATTTAAATATTTTCTCAGTTTGTGCCAAGTAAAATCACATATCCTTAAAATCACTTATAAATTTAAGTGTTATCCATTTTTAAGAGTAAACACTTTTCTTTTTGAATTGATTCAACTTCTATCGGAGTTGAATTGGTATCCGGTGGGTCGGAGAGTTTTAATGCTAGTTAAGATAGTTGGTCCTGTGGGTTGGGGGTGAAGCCATCTAGGGGAAGAGAATAATTTAGAGAAAGTCCCTCTTTGAAAAAGAGGATATTTATTCTCTCTCTTTGCTCAGCTATTTTGGATTCTAACCCTCATTAAACGCACGGTACATGGTGTGAATTTGAAGTGAGCCCATTTGGTGACAGATGCCATATCGTTAAACTAAAAAAATAATAATAATTAAAAAAAATGAAGTAGGCAAAGTAAACGATTAAACAAATTTGAGACGAGAGTATACGGCCAAAATCGGGGAAGCTCGATTTTAGGGTATCTATGGTATTCTAAGTCCGATCTCGAAAGGTTCGAAGGGGAATCTGAAGTTTGGCCTCGAAGTGCATACCTCGAGAGAGAGTGTCGAAGTCGTCACGGTAGACCTCGAAGCATCATAAAAATCGATGACCGTCAAGGAAAGGCGGGAAAATTCCCGAGGACACGTGGTTAGAACTGGTAAGGTCTGCAAGAAATAGTACAAGTACGTACTAAGTCGTGATACAGTTGTACCAATAGTATTACTTTGTCATAATTAGGGATGTACTATGTTGGGATTTTTCCCTCCTATATAAAGGGGATCCCTATCATTTTATAAAGGGGACATATTGACTACAATAGAACATTCTCAGCTTTTTTCGTGCTCAACACTGTCTCTCAGCTTTATTGCTCCTAGTTTATTGTTCTTCATTTATTGTCTTTCATTTGTTGCTATTATTCGGCCTTGAGTCCCCGTTTTCAGTCAGCTCGAGGCCCCAACCTTGTGACAACTTTAATTTGCTTGTCTCATTTTCTTTGCTTACATTCATTGCTTCTTAATTATTAACTAGTATTGAAATAAATCACGTATTTCAAAAACCACAAATCAAATATAATTGTTGAAACCATTTTCAAGTAAACAATTAATATACCTCCAAGTTTAAAACTCAAGATTGTTAAACTTTGAAGGAAAGCTTTGACCAAACGATTCTCGATAGTTCTTATATTGAATAAAAATACGACCAAATATATTTTTAATTAAGGTCTGTACTTCATTTCATGAAAAAAGCAGTAGCAAGTTGAAGAGTCTGTGCCTCATTTCATGAAAAAAGCAGTAGCAAGCTGAAGACAAATGTCCTCCACGTGTGGAAGGTCAACTAACTAGTGGGAAACATTATACAAGGAGGTACGGGTGTTCATAAAAATCCGAAAAATCGAAATAAACCCAAAATCGAATCGAATCGATCAATTGGTTTGATAGTGTTACGTTGAAATGTAGTCTCCGAAATATGTGTTTGGTATTGTATGTCGCATATTTAAGAAAAAAACCCGATAAAACCCGAAAAATCGACAAAAATCAAAAAAAATATCGAATAGATAAATAACCGACTTAATTGATTTGGTTTGGTTTCAATATTTGAAGAACTGACTTACTTGGTTTGGTTTTTTTTTAGGAAAAAAT
Source organism: Nicotiana paniculata (assembly GCA_005239505.1). Lineage (NCBI taxonomy): Eukaryota > Viridiplantae > Streptophyta > Magnoliopsida > Solanales > Solanaceae > Nicotiana > Nicotiana paniculata. The sequence continues at coordinate 8,043 of ML317828.1, forward strand.
CGATCCAAACCGAATCTTGAACGCCCCTACAAAGAGAAATCCTGGTAGGAGCGAGAATTCGGGTTGTGACGAGATGGACATGATATTTCAACTCTTAATCAAGGTCTTGGTTTCGAGCTTAAAATATGATAAATGGATAGTGTGAAGCATTTTCTTCCCTATAATTTTGGGCGGGAGAAGAGTAGAACTTAAGGGTTCGACCGACCCAGTAGTGTCTCTTCAAATCATGTATTTGTTTTAAGAAAATTATTGAAATGTATAAATAATTAATTTAAAACTCAATAACTTAAAAAATTTAGAATTCTGAACCAATAAGTTTCAAAACCTGTCTGCCTCTACCTATAATAAATCTTACACGCATAATCAGAGTTAATTTAAGTATGTACAACAGAATAAATCAAAATTGATATAAAACAATAAAAGAAGAAGAAGAGTATTGCAGAAAAAAGTAGGGAGAGAGAATTCTTATTGGTTTGGGATCAATTACAATAGAATAGAGCCCCTCTATTTATAGGGAAAAAGTGACTTAGCCACCAAGTAACAAACCCTAAAATCTCTCTAAAATATAGACATTCACCTTAAATAGAACTTTATTTATAACACTCCTCCTTGAATGTCTATTTAACAGATAATGTGCCTCGTTAAAACCTTAACTAAAATAAAATCCAATGGGAAGAAAAATTCTAGAAAAGGAAAAAGAGTACACATATCTAACAATACGCCTTTTGGTTGCCTCGTTAAAAACCTTGCAAAGAAAACTCAGTGGGACAAAACCTTGTAAGGAAAAAAGAGTGTAACGCGTATTAACTCCCCCTGATGAGAGCATCAATTAACATCCTAGAGCCTTCGCATCCCAATCTTGTGCACTAGCTTCTTGGAGGTTGACGTCGACAGAGATTTGGTGAATAAATCACACATATTAACTCCAATGAATATGTTGCACCTTGAAAATTCTCGCTATCACATTATCATGCTTATAATTATACCAAGATATGAATGTGCACAAATTGTACTTAGGATGTAGTACTTCATGACCAAGAATTTTATATTCTTTAAGCAATTTAAATTCTTCATGGATTGTCATATAAATTAAATCATATAAGCCATATGAATGGACTTTATATGCATATCAAGTTTCTATGTCATGCTAGACATATACGATAGATAAAGGCGATTTCACACACCATTGACTTTATACTTTCAAGTGTTTGAACTGCAAGTCCAAAACTACATGTCTTTTATATGAAACCAATTCTACTTGAATTTTGTCTCTTCCATTTGGCCAATATTTTTGTGTCTGTATTCGATAGACTTAAGATCCTCATCTATACTTAGCGCTATCATAGATGCCGTCAACGAACATTTTATATCCGTTCCAATATTTTTTTTCATAAAGACATAACATAAAGATCTCTTCGTTCATATTTTAAGGTACCTGAACATCTCCTGAGATTTTATGAAGTGTTATGTCATGTGATCTTCTAGATCACTTGCCTCCTTATTATGATAATTTTGATCATTTGCACATCTTATTTATCAAGAATTCTATTTGAAACTGATTTGTCTATATGCTTTAAGCGTATCATAGACTTTGTCCTTCTAAGACTTATTCTAATGTGGGTATTTTCAGTGAGAATATAGTTACTTTCTTTGGGTCAGCAAATGCGTCTGACATGCTTTGCAATATATTGCAGATTAATTATCTTTTTATGAACTTCAAGTTCATATTGCTTATTCGAGGATCTAGATGTAGAAATGATAATTCATTCAACGTAACTTTTTCTCAATTGTTTATTCTGTCTTCCCCTCGTGTTAGAAAAACTAACTTGCTTCCTCAACTTTGGAAATTCATCTTTGTGCGTTATGATACTAATCAAAATACACACTGCACATTAATAATAATACGATGAAATTATTTGGTTCCTTGTCATGAAGCAGTTGTTAGGGAGAATGTAATATACTTTCATATCTAACGTATATCAAACTGATATATATAACTTTGTTCTCATAAGCAATAGTTTAACTATTAAGTGGAGGCACTCAATAAATCATCTTGCTAAACCAGTTGTGATGTAAACCAACTTATCAAGATAAACTATCTTGAATAAAATATCTGGAATATGCTCTAAATTAAATTATTGAGCAAGTTATCTGGCAAATGCCATGTTGCGGATTAATAATAATCGCACACGTAACCATCTCATCGATGCATCTTATGTGGTATACATGGCAGGTGAATGGGCTCATATTCACCTTTGGTATTTTCAGCATTCATGAGATTCAATCCCAATTTTAGTTGGTATATTAATTAATGATACAAGCAACATAAGAGAATTTGTAAAGAACTTTCTAGTTCTTTAATATTTACCCATGTGAATTCTCTTTCATTTTTGCACCTCATACTTAAACTGATATGGCTAAACCAATTATGTCAACTGAATAAATTATCAATATTGATAAAGTTCAGGTTTACACCATGACGTATGCAATTATCAATAAACTCCAAGTTTATTATGATATGGGTTTTTATATCAATAAACATCCACTTTATTGTGGTATTCTTTTATTTGTGTAGTACAAATTGGAGAATAAAGCGGGTAACTTCTCACATACATATTACCCCGCTACAAGTTGTAGTAATAGAAGATATTAAATCTTTTCTTTATTTATAGTTCAATATAACCAACCGCTTTCACGAATACTTTATAAACTCAATAAGTTTCTTTGAGACTTACTACAACACAATAAATTGACATGATAATCAATTGTATTCCTCCAAAATAGTAATAATTGGCTATTTCAGAGCTCTCAATCAATTTGGTACTACCACATATTCATCAACATCCATATAGTGAATATCACTTTTAAAGAGAAAGTTATAAATTATGGTCATGGTCAATATCATCATAGGCAAGATATGTTACTTCGCCCTGTAATAATCAAATTGCCATAATATTTTGGCATAATCACAATAGGTACGTGATCAATGATCATTCATGCCATAAAAATTATTTTCTTATTTCATCTCAAACCTTTTTCTAGAGGTGGGTGTGGTATATTCACTACCACTAGCACGTTCATATTCTTCCAAGAATGAATATGTATTCATAAATCAGATGTTGTCACATTCACATCATGAATGGACCATAATCATCTATATGTGCTTTACAAAATCTCATGTCAAATCGATGACAAATATTACTTTCGAAGAGTGAAAGATTATTTTGAGAATTTTTATTATTCTCATTATCACAATGATGACGATTATAATTTCGTATATTGCCACGTCCATATCCATTTATACCTTCACGATAATAATTTTGTCTTCTTTCAGACTTATCACATATTGCTATCACATTCTCTTAGGGGAAATGAGAATGAAGCAAATTAATGGACGGGTTTCCAGTTCTTTGCCCACAAATACATGAATTTGATCATGGCAAGGCATAGCAATTTTTCCACTTCAGGTGGTTATAATTTCATGCAAACTCTATTAGAGTTATAATCAAAGTTTATTGTCTTTGCTTGCATTTAAAATCAAATTATAGAATTTCAAGAATTTAAATTAGGAAAATAAAGTAAAATACTTACCTTAAATCCAGAATTTAATCATGAAGCAAGTTCATGGAAGAATTGACAATCATTATGCTCAACCCCTAAAGCTTCTACTCAATTGGTTAGAGTATCGTGCTGATAATGTGTTATAAAATAATAAAAGAAGAAGAAGAGTAGTGCAGAGAAAAGTAGGGAGAGAGAATTCTTATTGATTTGGGATCAATTACAATGAGATAAAACCCCTTTATTTATAGGGAAAAAGTGATTTAACCACCAAATAGCAAACCCTAAAAATAGACATTCACATTAAATAGAACTCTATTTATAATAAAAATATAATTATTAACATTTAAGATTATTATTTTAAAATTCAAAACCCGTTAATCTGCCTCCCCTTTTGCTTCTAATTAGGATTTGTATCAAAGTTGGAGCCAACCTTTCTGTCTAGATGTGGATGGCAATTGTTTATAACTTGGAAAGTACAATTTCAAGTAACGAGGCACAGACCTTAATTAAAAGACACAGACCTTAATTATTATTTTTTTAAATCTACGATTTGTCGTATTTGTATTGCCATTTTATCAAGGATAGACCTTTTAAATGGGTCAACCCGACCCGAACTCGTTGACTCTTAGACTGTAGGTCCTTAACCGAGCCGGTCCGGTTCACTTTCTTATAGGATCTGGTTTGGATTTGACCTGTTAATCCAAACATACTGACTCGATCCGGACTCATAACTCGTAATCCCTTAACTTCAGGTCCTAATGAGCAGAATCCAATTTAATTAAAAAAAAATTAAATTAATAAATGATAAAAATTTCAAACTTTATATACATGTATACGAACTTAAAATAAATTATTATGTGTCCTTGAAGCCAATTAGAATAAAAATGAATGAAAACCCATATTTTATTAATATTAAAACTTGAGAAACATATGAAATTCGACTATTTCTATAACTAATAGTCTAAAACATATGGAATTCGGCCATTTCGACAAGACGCCATATAGTGTCTACTGTCTAGTACTATATTCTTTCTTCAATGTTTGGATTTAACACTAGGTCTGGTCGGTTTAGTGGGTTCAGTTCGGTCTGGTCGGTTTAGTGAGTCAAAATATTATAGTCCCGTCCTAGGCCCCTTAAATTAATGGGTTGGTCCGATTAAGATGTTAGGTGGATCGGTTCGTGGGTCGACCCGACTCATTTGACAGGTCTAATTAAGAACAATCTAGAATCAACAGTCACGGACCTAAAAGTCAGCTCTTCTATATTTCCAAACTCATGTTTTATCAACTCATCAGATTAATCAAAAAGGAATTTTGTAACTCGACGAGAATCTTGTTATTTTAAAATTTTGCAAGTGAATTAATAACGTATTGTCTGATATTAGATTAGTTTAATCATTTACTTTGCCTACTTCAGAGTTGACTAGCATTTCACAGTACTAGGGAAGGTGATCCATTGCTAAATTATTTTATTTAATTGGTGTCTGTTTGGTTCGACTAAGTCAAATTTGCAAGGTAAAAGATTCGTTAGTGGTATTCAAAAATAGCAACGATTTCAAAAGTAATTAAATTTAACCACTTTTTACGTAAAGATAAATTTGAACAAAAATATTATTCAAAATTCGAAAAATATCCCAGCATAATATACTGGAATTATATTGGAGTTTCAGCATAAGTATACTTGAACTCCTGTATATTATACTGGAACTCCAGTATAATATACCGGTCCAGCATAATATGCTGAAAGTTCATACACAGGTGCTCCGATCTCCATTATATTATGCTGGAAATTTTCGTATTTGCAGCAAAATAATGACTATTTTTCAATGATTTTACAAGCACTAGCTATTTTTGAATGATCAATCGGCAAACTGACTAGCCGTGCTATTTTTACGATTTTCCGCAAGTCCCTGCTAAGCATAATGTTCACAAAATAATAATTTTTCAATCTTGTATTTGAAAAATAACCACTATCGTGAAGTTTCAAGTTCCTTTAAGTGAATCTCCAGGACATTACCACAAAAGTTTAGTCGTGGAATTTGAGAGTTGAAACTCCACTACGAGGCTGAAAAATGGCTAATTCGTGCTATTATTACCTCTGCCAAAAGGACTTTAATCCTTTATTAAAGTTCAATTTGAGATCTTTGATTAAATATAAAAGAACGTTTATCATTCTTACTACACTGTTTATTCGTAAAACGGTATAGTTGCATTTATACGTGATTTCTAGACAAGTGAACTAATTTGATCCTGAAATAATGCAGTAATTGAAGAAATATACAATACTTAGCCTTAAAATGTAGATGAAACAGCAGAGATGACAATTACGGGAATACGATTTCCGGGCACAGCAATGATAAGATCAAGAATAAAAAAGTAAGATTGTATCAAGTTTTGTATAAAATGTAGTGTAAGTTTAGCCAGAAAATTCGTATCCCTTACAATGATAACTGAGCTTACTATTTATAGCTATGTTTAGGGAAAGAGGTCCTAGGATCGTGTCTTCCTTTAATGTCAATTAAGAGGGTCATTGATGAAGATGTAACGATAAACATAAATATTAAGTTCTCTGTAGCGGACTGTCGCTCTTAATGCTGCAGAATATTCCCTATTAAATGCTACCGGACGTAGAATATTTAATACATCTTTATGAACGTTTTCTTTTCCGATGATAAATAAAATACTTGCGTTCAGCTATTCCCGTCTTGGTTCCACTTGTCACCCCTTTATTAATGAAAAAAAAAGTCTGAGTTAATGAAAAAAAAATTAATTCTCCAAAAAATTTCTTAAGATAAGAGGAATACTTCTTCCTCGCAACTGTCAAGTAGACAAAGCACGTTTATTAATTATTATACATAAAATTCGCACATCTATTACGCAACGTTAAACTTTGTATATATCTCTTTGCTGACTGAGCACAAAAAAGAAGATTTCCATGAATCTTCCTTTACATCTCAAGTTGCAAGCAGCAACTGATCAATACAAAAATGTCAGATTAGCTGGCATAAATGAGAAAATATTTAACTATATATATATATATATATACCACACACATTATCTATGGAGTAAAAAAGATAACGACGGGTAAATCTGCGGTCATAAAGAGTGAGATTATGACTTGAAAAATATAGTAAATTACCTGCTACGATATGTTAAAATATGTCAATCGTATATAAAAATTAAAAATTTCACGCTAATCATGTATAAAATTTTACATTATAGTCAAATCTATTCATAACAACATCCCTATATATATAACAACCATTCATTATAAAAGTCAAGTTTATTTTGGAACTATTTTTTATGCCACATTATAATATATGTTCTCTATAACTCTTCGATCGTTATAACAGTAACAAAAATTCAGAAACAAATAAGGTTGTTATAGAAATATTTGAAAGTAGTATTCGTGTAGATGATATTGCAAAAAAATAAAATTAATGCCAAAACTAAAGGGGTCACGTGAAGGCCTTTAATTCCTACCTCAAAAGTAGATAGATATTTATTTTTGATTTAAAATACGATCATGTGACATGAATAAGTTATTATTACTAACAGCTCTTTTCAACTCTATATAAAGCTTTCCTAAAATTCTACACACTTCACTGAACTAACAACCATTCACAAATTCCATCTCTAGAAAGAAAAATATGGCCAACTTTAGTCTTCACTTCTTATTACTTTTCTTGTTTTTCCATTGTATTTTTGTCAATATTACTGAATCTGTCACGTCCCAAAATCCCGCTACAACAAACTTCATTAAAACCTCATGCAAAAATACTTTATACCCTAACGTATGTATCCAATCTCTCTCTGCCTACGCAAACACTGTTCAACTAAACGAGCAACAACTCGCTCAAGCAGCAATATCCATTAGTTTAAAAAAAGCCAAAGTTGCTGCGGATTTTATTTCAAAAGTTACAAAAATAAGAGGATTAAAGCCAAGAGAATTTGGAGCTGCTAAAGATTGTTTATCCACCATGAATGATAGTGTTTATCAGCTAAATCGATCGATACCCGAGCTTGGCCAAAGCGGACAATTAGCAGCAGGACAAGAGTTTACTTGGCATGTTAGTAATGTTCAAACATGGATTAGTGCTGCACTTACTGATGAAAATGCTTGTCTTGATATGTTTAATAATCCTTCTATGGATGGAAAAATTAAGGCTTTGGTTAGGGCTAGAGTCTTTGCTGCTGCACAAGTTACTAGTAATGCACTTGCTTTGGTTTATCGTTTTGCAGAGAGACACTAAGCTCGTGTTTCGCGAACTCTCCAAAAATATTATCGTACCACAATTGCACTTACTTTTGATGGATCCAGCACACATCAGTCGATATTTTGGAGAGCCCGAACAATATATTCAGAGTACAAGCTTTAGAAGTCCAAGCTATGCAGTTTGCTATATAGCTAGTTTTGTGATGTAAATGTTATATAGTAATTATTAGTGCTATATCTTTCTTTATACTGCTTTGCATTTCATGTTGTAACAAAACTTTAGTTGAAATTAAACCATTATCGTCTTAATCTTAATCTAACGTGTCAAATAATCAAGAAAATAAACTAGATGTTGAAGAGCAGGACCGGATCGGAGCTAATAGTCCGATACGGATTCAGCTGAACCCAATAACTTTTATTCTAACAGTGTGATTTTATTAAGAAATTTACTAAATATGAAACAATATTAAGTTTAGAATTCTGCGGTCTCTCCAAAAATATTACCGCACTTGTGTCGAATCTTCAAAAACTACTCTACTTTTGAAGGAACTGACACACACCGGTCGACATTTTTAAAGAACCTGAGTAACATATCCATAGTACAAGTTGTAGAAGTCCAAGCTTTGAAATTTGCTATATAGCTAGTTTTGTGATGTAAATGTTACAATTATTAGTATTATATCTTTCTTTATACTGCTTTGCATTTCATGTTGTAACAAAATTTTAGTTGAAATTAAACCATCATCGTCTTAATCTTAATCTATCGTGTCAAATAATCAAGAAAATAAACTACATGTTGAAGAGCAGGACCGGAGCTAGTAGCTCGGGATTCGGCTAAATTCAATAATTTTTATTCTAATAGTGTAATTATATAAAGAAATTTACCAAATATGAAAAGATACTAAGTTTAGAACCCAGTTATACACTTGAAGTCGTCGTTCTAAAATTTATCCAATAAAATTAAAATCATTGCTCCACCTATATTGAAGAGTACATGAATTCATTAGTATCGATAAAATTCTTCAGTCGTGGGATTATTGATATTTAGAAGCAGATGGATGGTATTAATATATTAAATACTTCGTTAGTTTGAAATTTAAGAATAATATTCCAGAACCGCCCAAGAAGTAATTAATTAGCTTCATAACATAATTCAAAACTCTAGTTTTCTACTCATCAGATTGGTCAAAGCTTCACTTGAAAACCTGGCAATCTTGTGCTTTAAATTCAGTTGGTATCAATAACGTTGTCTGATCATAGTTTAGGGTGTGTTTGGTACGAAGGAAAATGTTTTCTTAAAAAATGTTTTCATAAAAAATAAGTGGTTTTATCCTTATTTTTCTTTGTTTGGTTGGTGAGTGAAATTTTTTTTCCAGAAAATATTTTCTAGTGTTTGGTTAGAGGGTAGGAAATATTTTTTAGGTGATAATTTTTTATGCTACTCTCCTCACCCTTCTTCCCCCAAGTCCCTATGTTTGTTGTGCTCTCTCTATTCCCCCCCCCCCCCCCCC